>JAOSBK010002973.1:0-13676 GCA_027568895.1 Erythroxylum shatona
GGAGTAAGGCTGCGTACTATTAGACCTCTCCAGACTCCGCTTCATTTTGAGATTTTGAACTGAGTGATGATGAAGTTGAGCTTTGGATTGGTCTAGGTCTAAGCTTGGCCCATGAATTGGTCCATTAAAAATACCTGAATTTAGGCCCATTAGTCAGCCCATTGCCATACCTAGTTTTAAAGAAGAATGATTTCAAACTTTATAAAAAGAATGATTTTTAACTTATTATTATATTGTGTTTCTTCAAAGCATATTTCGGATATTGTATAATGATGAGTTTTTTTAATCATTTTATTAATAATATATTATCAAAAATTATTTTATTTATATTATATTAAATTATTTAATTGTATTCAAATGTTTTGATTTTCTCTATAGAATATAATCATTTACCATAATTATTCCCTTTTTGTTATATCTACAAATTACTAAGACTTACTAATTTAATATAAATTCTATTAATAATGGATAATTAATTACTACAATAATAATCTTATATTATATAATTAATTAATTAATCTAAATAAAATATAAAATAATGAAAATAAAATTGAAAACAACATTGCAACCATTTTCATGTATATGCTAATATTATCCAACTTTCATGGTATGAACACCAACTACACTTTGATTCTGCCAAATCCGGGATTCCAAAACTTGTGATGAATGTAAATTTTCAGGAATTAATCTGTTATGAATTATGACTATTGAGTCTTGAGATTGCATAAATTCTCATATAAAAGTTTCTGCAAATCCTGTTCTGAGATTTTTTCAGGAAAATAACTAAAGGGTTTGAGGAATGTGAAGTGTGCATGGAGAAGCAACTTTGGAAGAACTCCACTTATGAATTAATGGAAGAAGAACACATGAAAGAGATTGCAAATCCATGAGTTTCAGTCCTAAAAATGAAAACCCTGAAAGCTCAAGCAATGGCCTATTCAAACTGACTGATTGCAATCAATAATACTTTGTTCTTTGTGTCTGTAATTTGATGGTTTCTATTTTACCCTATCCGCATTTCACTTGAATTGCCAATGTCTTTTTCACATCTGGGCAAGCATCATTCTCCTTCATGAAAAGTTCTTTCTCCATGGGAATGTCACAGGCAACTTTTCCCAAACAAAGCTGCAAGAAGATATGACGGTTATGTATATGAAAAGTGGAAGTAGTTGCAGAGTTGATGTCAGGAGATTAAGAGAAGAAAAAGAGCAGTGTCAGGAATCAGGATGATGTACCTGTTCAACAACCTGCTTGGAGATAGGTGAATTGCAGTTTCCAAGTTTGAGATCTCCACAAGAGCCAAAAGGGTCACCAAAGCTGGCAAATTCAACAGCTTCGATCTTTTTGCTGTCAGGGCATTTCAAGTGAGCTCCTGGTTTGGCATCATCCACCACAGTCCTGAATTTGTTATCCTTTTTTTCCCAGGACTTCACGCTTGGTACATGATCGTCTGTAATGATGCTACATATTGTGTCTCTGTTGACTGTCATGATCTCAACATCAGCAATGCTTGCTGATTCTTCCTCCAAAATGACCATCAGATTGTCTTTTGGCTTAATGTATGATCTTGGAATATGATACCTGAGAAAATGCATATGTTCATGAAAATTTATAGATTTCAAACACAGAATCTGAATACCATTTTCTGCCTAAACATAAAAGGGTTGTTTTCCTTACTCGATTTGCGTGGGTTGTCCTAGCGGCGAGACGTAAGACAACCAGTATCGACCTATGCTCTTACCATTGATCCAAATCACGCCCTTTTTCATACCAGTCATTTTAACAGCAACAGGGCTTTTCCCTTCAGGCTCATCAAAGATTGTCTGCAACAACCGAAAACATTGGTCATTAAAGGTAAGTACCCTACCAGCTTAAATTAAGCAATATAGCTCAAGAGCTTTTTGAAACCAAGAATGTTTCCTCTTATGATTACCTTGTACCATGTCATTGGAGGTCCTTCTTTCTCCACCTTTTTCCATTGTACCTTCTTCAATCCTTCCTCTGTGTACAACTTATCCTTCTCTCCATTCAACCCAACCTATAAGTTCTGTGTGAATTAGCCATTTTTGGTCTTGTATTCTTAAAAATTTCAATTCCTGACAGAACCTCAGGTGTAAGTTCATTCAATACCTGATGTCCCCAACCATTCATTGACATATCAAGTGTTCCTGTATTCAAACCTAAAATAGCAACACCTTTAGGCCCGGCATACCTATGCTCCATATAGGCTCCACTATCCTTCATTAATTGAAAAAGAAAAAAAGCCATATGAGATACAACTTTAAGATATATAATCAAAGTCCCAAAGTATGTTACTTTTGATATAAGCTCCTTACAGGAAGGCCAACAAGATTGCCCAACAGGGTGATGGTGTTGACCCCAGGTTTCAGGGTGACAGGATGTTGGAGGACAAAACTCTTCTCAACTTGGCTTCCATGTGCAGATCCTGAAAACATTTAATTGTTGTAACTATGAACTTGGAAAAAGTCCTGTAACTTGTGCTATAAACGAATGTTGCACACAAGTTTTAAATTACAAGGTGGCGTGTCTTACCAATGAATACCCCATTTACAAAAGCAAGCATGGCATGGCCAAGACTTGCAACCCTCAAAACTGGAAGAATATCTTTCCTCAGTGACAGGTCACGGGAATTTATCACAATTCTGTTATGAAAATCAGAAAAGCATGTCTAAGTTTTATAGCATTAGAATCAAGGAAGTAACCCTTTTCTGTATTCATCCAGCAGATGATAGAAAGATTGTGAAAAAGATCAGACCACCAGAGGAAGCATGCTTAAAATGTATATACATACGTTGTGGTGTACCATGCATAGTCAGTTTGATCTTTGGTCAAGCTATAGAGCTCCAATGGGGTCTTGGACGTCACTGGAAGTTGGCTTGGTATGGTCTCGGACCACATCTCCCATTGAAGATTCTTATTTGCATTCTCAGAACGAACAAAGTTTCTTGAATTGTGTTGTGACACAATCTGTTTCACATAACTCAGCATTAACATCTTCTATTGCATCCATATAAAGTAATTACAAACAAATACAAAGAAGGTAATCGTGGGATTACCGTCATAGTATTGAAAACCACAGTCTTGCAATCAGGAAGGATGCTAATCGAACGAAGTGGCAGGTAGAATTCCTCACCCCGGAACTTAACAGTATGTGCTATCCTGCTGTTGTTGTTAGTCAAGAAAGCAGCACATTCTTTTGATCCTGGAATCTCAAACCAACGAGCCTGCACAGGAGATAGATAAACATAAGTATCTATAGTTGATAAGGAGCTTGTGAAATGACAGTGTCAGAAGTTTAACAGATGCGCACTTCAACATCTGGGCTCAATCTTGCAACACCAGGAGTCCCCCAAAGCAGAGGCTTTCTGCAGAGAGTTATTGACCTATGCAAGTCCTTGAGGTGACCATATTTTGGTTGCCTCTCTAAGCCTATCATATATGGAATAAATTCAGTTAGATCTCTAAAAGGACTCAACCTTCTTGCATCATTTCAAATCATATGTTTATACTCACCGAATTCGTCTAGAGGAGCTTCATCATAGTATCGTGTTGTTATGAACGACGCAGCAGTTCTTTCAAGGTTTGTTCCACCATGGTACTGCAGAGCCAGAAATGATTACTATGTCCTTCTCCAAGAAATCGTGGGAGAAGGTAAACAGATTGAAATATTCTCTTACCATATAGTAGTTTACTAGACTTCCATTCTTTGAGAACCAGCGAGCAACTGAAAATGCTGTATCTTCAGCTGATCTCTGAGAAGGAGGATCCCCAAACACTCTAAACCTGAAACGATGAAACAAACATCGGCATTGTTGGCCTGAGACAGGAATTTTGCAATGACAATATGCATTTGTCTTATACTCACTGAGCAGTCCAGTTTTCAGTCCATAGATAAGGCTTGTTGGGTGCATTGGGGCCTGTGAAGGTATCTCCGCAGTGCCTTCCATTGCATGTGTTGATCTGCACAGAAAGTATCCTCGTTTGGTTGATAAAACCATAGAGCAGATAGAGGATTTGTGTGATCCTATTGTAAGTTTTCCTTTGTTCATCAATGTCTCCTTAAAAATATGTTTACAAAAGCTTACCACAGCGCCAGGAGCATCCTTCTGCTTGCACATGGTCCATGGGACTCCTGTTTGCGTATTCAAAGCCATGTTTCCTGCCCACTGAACATATGAATCTCCCAAATGTCTGTATGCCAATTGGATGGTATTGTACTCGTTTTCAATCTGTAACAATAAGAAGTAAGATTCAGTTGACATTCATTCTGAAACTTTTGAATCGGTAAAAACCATTTTAGAGCTCAAACCTGACTCAAAATAATGGGGCCTCCTTGTGAAGCATATAGCTTCGCAGCTTTCATCTTCTCAACAACCATTCTCACATACCTCTCCATATGGAACTGCACAATGTCACATCTTTAATCTCTGATCAAGTTATTATGCGGTGCAGTCGCAATTACTGCAAATCATACTAACGATCTATATACAGAAACCCAAATTTAAAACCATTTCCGTCCAGAGAACAAGGATCGAACATCCATACCTTGTATGGTGCATTATCAGACCGGAAAATGACGCCGGGGACTTCTCTTAACCAGTATGGGAACCCTCTACAAGATTCACCATTAGAAACAAAATGTGAGAGACAGATTCAAGATACCAGATTACAGAAGCAGTTAAAAAGAACTTCTCCCTTATTTCTTCCATGTTCTTACGCAGATTCAACAGAAAGTGTTCATCGAGTGGATTAGCAAAACCATCAAATGAATCTTACCCATGGTTCCACTCTGCCTGGATGAATGGTCCAAGCCGTAGATACACATATAGTCCATGCTCACCAGCCATCTTGATGAACTTCACAACGTCATAGTTCCCTTCAAAATTGAACTGCAAATGGCAAAATTCAATTGACTACTACACTACCCTCCATAAACCTCCAATCTTCTTTCTACGTATCAAAAGTTCAAGTACACGATACCTGACCCTGCAAAGGCTCATGAATGTTCCAAAACACATAAGTTTGGATCACATTCAAACCTCCACGCTTAGCCTTGTAAAGCAGGTCCGGCCACATCTGAATCCAGATGAACAAACAAGCCATTAGTTCATTGAAACAAAACCAATCCCATGTCATTCAATCAAAAACTTTATGTGCATTACATCTGGAGTACTACGAGGGTAATGAATTGACCCAGAAAACAAAAGCTCTCTCTGCCCATTGATGATCAATGACCTTGCATCATAAGTAACACCCGTAGGCTTATCATCAGCAATGGCAGAAGAAACAAAGAGTAAAGGAATGAGGCTAATGATTAAAAATGAAAGATCGCTTCTTGTTAAGACCATCTTCACTAAACTCTCTCTATGTTGCTAGTAACTCATCAAACATGAACACAAGTTATTTTCAAAGGACGCTAATGTGGTAAACAAAGCTAATATATTTGAGCTGAAGTTAGGGGTCTCCTCTCCAAGGAGGCACTCAAACTACCGCTGAAAATGGAGGCCAGCTCGGAATCAGTTCTATAAAGGAAACATCAAAGGTCAATTCAGGGTCTTGGAGTTGGAGCAAAACTCGGGCCATTACTGTTTCTAGCATTCTTGTTCAAGCAACTTGGTCACCATCTTCATTTACTATTCCTGGAAGAGAGAAACAAGCCATAGTTAACGCGTAAGACTCATAAAACTGTTGTGATTCTTAGCTCTTTAGCTCGTATGATTCGGACACTGACTTGCTATTTTTATAGTTTCTCTACGAACTAAACCGTTGGAACTTAGTTAGAGCATGTAACTCACATTCTAGATATGTTCTGTTTTAGACAACCAATGACCACGTACCCGCGAAGTTTAACTGATTTAACGGTCTTTCTGACACCTTTAACAAACTCAAAACGGTCGAGATTATCTTTTGATACTTATTAGAATAAATCAAAAATTTTAAAAACCGAACTTGTTCTACTAATTTAATAATAAAATTTTTAAATCCACTAATTTTTTAATACAATTTTTAGTTTTTTAATTTAATTTAATTTAATAATCTTTATTGTTAAAAATTGATCGATTGATTAATTAATTGGTTAATTTTCGTAACCTAACTAATTTTTATAAGTAAAAAATGATTAATTTTTATTTTACAAACTCCTTTTTCAATTTCACTTTAACTTTTTTATGGATAAAAATAGCATTTTTGAATTATTTATCAATTTTTTTAATTTTATTCAATTTTTAACCAATTTTATGACTTTTTAATACCAGTTAAACTTTTTAAATTTTAAAACTCTATTTTACAAGTTTAACTTTTGGTTTCAAAATAATAAATTATAATGTTATATATATGGAATTAGAGTGGTTTAATATTTTTTTCAATTATTTTATTTTAAAAATGATCACTTTATTAAAATACACACTAATTTAATTTAATTTTTTAAATAAGTTGACCAAAATAAAGATTTTTGGTTATTTATATTAAAATAACGTCTTTTTTTAAAAAATAGTTAGAATTTAGAGAGTTACAAAATCTAAGTTTAAAAAATATATTGAATTTGAGTTTAAAAATTAAATTAAAAATTAAATTTATTAATAAGTTATTCTTTTGTGATCATAAAATTACTTGTTTAATTTATAAACATAATCTCTTTGTAAAAATATAAAGGAAAGATTGCATACATTATGACCATCGAGTTTGAGTAAGATATATATTAAACGTTATTGTATTATATTGTTAACAACTTTATATCTTATAAAATATGATTTTTTATGAATTATGTTTATTATTTTGTATAATATTGGAAGGAATATATTTCTATTTTAAAATAAGTTCATATATATGTTATTTTATTTTAATAAATTATTTATATTATATATAATTAATAAAATTTAAAATATGAACTTATCGTTTCTCTATTTAAAAATGTAAGTAATTATAATAAGAACTTTAAAAAACGCATTGGAGCTTAAATTTTTTAAATAATTTAGGTTTTTTATTGAAATTCCAAAATGAAGTCTTAGCGAAAACGTCACCGTTTCTGGCAATATACTATCATTTTGTTTTCCCTCCAAAAGTTTCAGCTCTCCCTCCGCTTACGCAACAAAACTAAAGCTCCCTGGTCTTCATGGAGATGGAGTCTCATACACTAATGTCGACCCACGAAGAGGACCTCGATCTTCTCCTGTCTCTCCAAGAACATGTTTCAGAAACCCCTCCTGGTTCTCCAGGTATTTATACAGATGGCTCTTTGTCGCTTTATGTACCTGCAGTTCTCCATCTTGCCTCTTGTTGTTGGTGTTTTCTTTTTTTCTTTTTTTGGGATAAAATCGTCAGTTTTGTGCCTTTTTTTTTTCTTCTTTTGATGTACAATTCTGATCCGGGTATCTCTTAGTTTAATTTAAGTTCGTTCTCTAACAGTTCATGAGTCGTGCAATGTACTTTAGTAGCATAATCATAACTTGGAACATTTACTTACCAGAAGAAAAAAATCTTATGCTGGAGCATTGAGCAATATTTTCATGAAAGTTCATCTAAAGTTTGCTACTGTCTTAGGCATAATGTTAATCTGGGTCTTTTTTTTGTGTTGAGTCTTGATCTGGGTATCTCTCAGTTTCACGTAAGTTCGCTCTCTAATAGTTCGTGAGAAAAAAGAATCATACGTTGGAGCATTGAGCGACATTTTCTTGGAAGTTCAATCTAAAGTTTTTTAATTTCTGACTTCTTAGCTATAATGTTAATCAGGGTCTTCTTTTGTTTTCTATTTTGTTGAGTCTTGATCTGGGTATATCTCCAGTTTCATATAATTTTACTCTGACAGTCTGTGTGTCGGTTGTTGTATGTTAGTAGCATAATCGTACATTTGGGAACTCATTGAAGTTTTTTGAGCTACAAATTCATAAAGTTTTCTACTTATAGTACTTCTTAGGCATAATGTTAATCTGAGAGCTTTTCATTTTTGGTTTTTCTGGATTTCCTCTGCAAGAGATTTTCGGAGTTTCTGTTTCTGTACATAAAAATTTGGGACTTACAAAATTAGCAATATGGTTTTTATGTCATTAGAACTTACTATGGATTTGTTTTGTGTTTGGCATGATTATTCAGGATACTTGTCCGACGATGGATCACCCAGACGTAGAAAGCGGGGTGTTGATATGTCTGTCTTTAAAGACTCTGTTCGAGATTGCCTTCACTTTGAGCCAAAACTAGTCAAGCAAACGGAGAACCTTAATAGGTCAAAGAACCCGAGTGATTCTAATGTGGAGAAGTACTCAGGTTTGAGAATAAGGTAACCTTTTAGCTCGATAAACGCATTGTTCACTAGGTTATGGAGTTGTTCACAAATTCGCTTCTATTTGTTTTACTTTTCGCTAATGGAATATGGGTTTTTTGTGTCAGTTCACGAAATGTTCCCTGTTTATGATATTAGTTTTGGTATGGTTGGACTACATTTGTTTTTGAAGTACAAAATTATGCCAGTGATTCAATCTTACGGCCACCAATTTTCCCTATTAAGTATCCTTCAAAGCTCAACACTCCATAGTTGATCTTTTCATTTCAGATTTCTTGTATTTTTTCCAGGAATCAATTGGTTTCTCCTACAGAGCTCAGTGAGCGTTTCTCAGGCATCCGTTTTGTTCGTTTACCATCTATGAAGTAATCTTTTAACTATTTCCATCTTTATTTTCATGGTTACTTATGGGGCACTGATTTTTTCAGTTAGTTCACTTGCTTATATGGATGGAGTGTGTCTTGACATGAGTTTTATGAGCTTCTATCCAACATATAATCACAATGAGGCTTGTTTGGTGCTTTTCCTAGAAATTTATTGGTGGGAGACACTCTTTCGGGATGTTGGGCAACTGTTGGAGTGTTGACTGAGAAGGGGCATCCAAAGACTAGTTCTGCTGGCAAAAGCTATTGCATTTGGAAACTTGGATGTTTAGACGAAAATACTATTTCTGTTTTCTTGTTTGGAGATGCTTATCAACAGAACTGCAAAGAGCATGCTGGAACAGTTTTTGCCCTATTCAATTGTACCGTACGCAAGGACAATCTGGTAATGACTTGCTATCATCACTGACTTAGAGCCTTCTTTTTTCTGTTCCCCCCGTGTTTGCATTCATAAAGATTCTAACTCCTAGCATTTTGTTTCCAGAGTGGTTTTTCCTTGAGTTTGTTCTCTTCTAACCAAATATTGAAGATGGGTACTTCAATTGATTATGGAGTTTGCAAAGGAAAAAGGAAGGATGGAATGGCTTGTACAGTAGTCATAAATAAGTATGTTGCAGAACTTCTACAATTCATTTGCAACATTCTGGAGTAGGTGGCACAACAGTTTTCACTAGGAGTTGCATAATGTTAATATGATACACAAATTCTCAGCGCATGTATATGTTTTTTGTTGATGATCCCAAAGACATAATATGTGCTTTTTTCACTAGGGATTTTGTTGTCGATCAATGTTTCATTCGGACTTTTAAGGGGGTTCTGCTCTATCCTTTTTCTTTACATTAGCCGCAATACAAGTAGCTTTATGATAAAAAGATCATATTAGCTTTTGCAAGGACTTCTTCAATAACATGTTGAATATTGGAATCTTGGCAATCTGAATTGAGTTGTTTTTTTTTTTTAATTTCAGACGCCAAGGAATATATTGCAGATATCACAAATCAGTAAGAATCTTTTCCAGTTCTAGTATATCTTGTTTCTTGGGAGTTGCAAGAAGAAAGGGTATGAGAGACTGATAGAGCTTGACCTTGTACTGAGCAAAAATGCTTGCTGCCATTTGTTTTCCTCAATTTGTATCTGGCATCAACTTTCTTTGTTAACTGTTATCATTGTACAGAAAGCATCAGAGAGATTTTCCACAGTTCGAACAGAACTTAAGGGAGGGTAGGTGATCAACACAGTTTTGTTAATGGAAACTTACCTGCTTTTGTTCTTTAATTGTAGTTCCTCTCGGATGATACATCAAACTTGTTTTCCTAAAATCTCAGGAACTTGAGAACAGCCTTTCGGGATCCTCTGAAATCAGAAGGCATTTACTTGGTTGATCCACTAGGTGACAGAACAAACTGTAAGAAGCCCAAGCAGCCAGCAAAATTACTGACTGTGGAAGGACTTAGAAGGGCATTGAGGTTGGTCATACAAATTACAAAGTTACCACTGCTGTTCTGCGATTCTTGCTTGGCCTAATCAATTGATTCTTGCATCTGATTTAACAGTAATGCAGATAAAGTGACAACTAATACACATTCACAGGGCATAAGATTCCTTAACAAAATCACAGGTTAGAGATGGTCAGCTATCTCTCTTATTGCTGTCCGTATGCCCGTGCAATATCATGATTTTGTATTGGCAGGTGAGCAGAATTCAAAAGATTCAAAGAAAGTGTCTGCAACATCAAACCGATCAGTGATTGGCTCGGAAGATAGGTAGACATTCCTGTATTGGTTACAGTTCACATACCTGACATGCGTTTGAGATTTCCAATCATGAATATTCATCTACTATTCCTCAGGAAATCATACACAATGAAGGTAGAATCATCAGTCCACATGAATAAGGCAAAAAGAATGAAAACAGAACAGATGCCACATTCGGATGGAAAAATCGACCCGGGGATGGGCAAGATGATTGAACTCGAGATCTTTGGTTCAGATGAAGAATTGTGAGTCTTAATTCTCCATCACCATGGCAGACAGAGCACAATATTCCCACATCTTGCCAATAATCTGGGAAGTGGCATCAGAATTTTTATGGATGACATCTCCAAATGTCTGCTAGAACACTGAGGTGAACTGATTATGGGTGAATATGAAGTTCCTAAGCCTTTGAAGATGCAGTCGACCACACAAGAGTTCGAAATCAAAAAGCTGTCATGTTTATGTAGAGCAGTGAGTTCCATGATGTCCTGGTGGCTTCATTTTGGAGAAAATCTTCAAGCTTAGTCATTAGTAATGACTAATCTTAACTTTGTTCCAAGCCATTTTAGAGTTAATGTTTGTCAAACAAAATTATCAAGAAAGTTCATAGAGATTAACCTATTAGGCGAAACTCATTGGCACTTAAAGTCAAGTATTTTAGATGATTGTTCTATCAAAATTCTTGTTACACATAGCAATAGGGTCCAGGTCTATTCAAAGTTTGGCCTTGAGGGCTAGCTTGAGTCTTGACTTGAAAAGTTCAAACGGATTGAATGTTTGATCAAAAGGATGTCATTTTGAGTAGCTTGTTCGGTTCAGGTTTGAGTTCAAACTGCACAGCAGAGGTCAGTTTGGGTTTTTGGACTATATTTGAGCTGTGTGTTCCTTGGTTCAGCCCATTTGACCTATTTTCATACTTAGTTTTAGTGAAATGATGGTAAGGTTTCGGTTAGGTCCCAAATTCGATTCTATGCTAGCCTCCTCTTGTAAGAGTTCGAGGTAGTTAGGGTTTTAATCATAGGTGGAGCGTCAGTTGAATCCTCGATGATTAAGTGGGCCTTTGATAATAAGATGTGCCTGCTTGGTTCGTTTGTGGGGTGATGTGTTAGTTGGACCATTGGAGAGGTTTGCCCGCTTAGCCTGCCTATTGGGTTTCTTTGAATCAAAAAAAAAAAAAAGAGATGATGATAACATCCTAATATTTTATATAATACTTTGTAGACTATTGTGCATACTTTGATATTTTATTCAATGTTCACTTGAAAGATAGAGCTTGTGATTCTACTAATATAATGATAAATTGTTAGATCAGGTGTGATTAGTCATCACTATTGAAAGCAAATCTTGCATGGAAGTTTGTATATTTTTGTTTATATAAGCCTAAGAAAAGTGAAGGATTAGGTAAAGTCTTTGGCATATTGAAATCTGAGTTGTTACATTTCATTTTCCTCTTAGTTATTTATAAAAGCAGACTTAACAATTACACCTAGGATTGGTGTGCTCTGTTCTATATAACACCAACCACATGAGAAAGCATAGTTGTTGGGTAGGTTATAACTAAATGGTCCATGCTTTGAAAGCATTAGACTGTGGTTAAGATGTCAAAGAAGATATAATTAAAAAGCTCTCTCAATTACATGAGTAGGTGACCTAAAATGAACTTTTAATTAGTAAATGTCCATATCAAAATTTTAAATTATAATTTGCAACTCATGTGTGATTACATAAATGTTACTATAAATATAATAAATTAATTGTTATAGACTTAAAATTACCTACAATATTATGGATGTAACTATTGTATTGTTATACAATTTAGAATTCTAAATTATAATTAATAATATTTCATAATATGGTTAATATTTTAGCTCGAGTGCATTTCAATACAGCTTAAATAAATAACAAAAATATAATTGATCGGGTTTCAAATTAACTTCAAATTCGAGAGAATTTTTTAATTCAAACTGAAATAATTATATTTTATATAATTTTTGATTAAATTTTAAATTATATATGAATAAAAAAAGAGAGAATTCATTGCTAATCATAAAAAAGTTGTGGTGGTTAAAAGAGGAGGTTGAGCAATGTTATTAGGGGCAGGGGTACTCAAAACCCATAATCATATCAAAAGATACCAAAAGTTGTTATGAGATTAATCATGTCATGTGATCCATTATAGTTGATGGTTGTTCAGTTTTCTCCATTTTTGGTCATGCTTTGGTGTCTCATATTGATTCCAATCAATTCATCATTTTAACTTACCTGTGAAGCCAATCACCACCAACTTTACTGTTCTAAGAACAACTCATGAGTGATGGATCACAATTCACAGGTCTTGTTAGGGATTTTGCTTTGTTGGAACCAAAATTTGAACAAACCTTTGAAATTTTCATGAAGATTGGGAGTTTTCCCTATTCAATTAGATTTGAAATTTCATGATTTTTAAGTATTTATAAGTAAATTGGTTTGAGTATTTACATAAATTTTATATTTAAGGTAAATAAATTAGAAAAATGTTAGTGTTACTATCTTTCTAACTTCTTATAAAGATTGATATTTTTTAAATTAAAGAGTTTATTTGAAAATACATAATTTGAATACAATAAAAAATTAATTATCACAAGTATGCAATAAAAAAGAAAACAAAAACAATAATTAAGAAAATGTTTTTAGGGTTGACATTTCTCATAGTTTGATTCTTTTATATTTTAGAAATTGTTATTAATTTTTTAAATATTATTTAAATTTTGTTATGGACATAATTTTGAAATTGTGATTATAAAAATAATAAATATATTAAAATTGTTATAATTGATAATTATTATGTAGAATAAATAATATTTAAAAAACATAAAAATAAAAAATATTAAGAAAACTTATCATAATATCTCATTTTCTTATAAAATATGGCATTATTTATCTATCTATGAACATGAAGCATATATTTCCTTTATTTTCTAATTGCAAAAATTAAAATATTATGTAATATATATACATATACATATATATATATGTCATCATCATTATACGCCGAAGTCTCGCAATGAAGTAGGGTATGGGAGAGCCTGATAATTAGCAACCTTACCCCTACATTGTAGAGAGACTGTTTCCAGTAGGCCCACGTACATAATGACATGATAATACACATAACCAAATATATACGTACAAAATAATGCATATAAAACTAATAATAATAATAAATAAAACAAATACAAAAAGTCAATAAATAATTAAATAATAATA
>JAOSBK010002993.1:0-13673 GCA_027568895.1 Erythroxylum shatona
GTTTTAGAAAGATGATAATGAAGAAGGGACTTGGACAAGACTTAACCTGTCAACTCTCAAAGAATAGTAACCTACTCCTAGCAAGAGTACAAAAGCCTAAGTGACACTTGTCACTTACCCAACACCCAAGTTCTAACTTAGTTTCTTTCGAAACTAACTCCCTTGACTGTCATCTTTACAAACCAAATATCTCCAAAGCTTCTTTTAATTTCTTGCTTCCTATTATATATATATATATATATATATCTTTCTTAATACTCCAAAATTCACCAACACCTACAAACATGGCGTTTCCACAATTCACTAATATTTCCAATGTAAAAACATTCATAATTATTCATGAATGCATGTACAATTATTTTTCGTGTGCAAATAAATTCACTATCCATGTATAAGTGTATGGCATATCATGCATGAACATAGAAATGTATCTAACTCTCATTAGTCACTCCCATTTACCATTCTACCCTTCCCACTAGTAATGGGATGTTACAGTGTAAGTGAGTTATTAGATTACATCATTGTATGCAGATTTTTCAACAAATTTATTTTTGTTATATGTTATTTCCCTAATAACTCTTACATTGTTGTACTTTTATTAGGAATGGCTATGGTTGCCCCTGGGAGGGGATTATTGAAAAGATAATGAAATTGAAGCTTTGGTCAATATTTTGCTGGAACTAGCTTGCGATCCTTTATGGAAAGTAGATGGGAGATTTAAGAAAAATTACATGATTGAAGTTCCCAAGATGTTGTTGATCAAGATTCCCAATTTTGATAAAGACGTCTATCCTCACATTAACTCTAAGATTAAATGGTTAAGAAACAAGTATAATCCAATTTCTAAAAAGTGTATGCAAAGTGGTGGTCAGTGGGATGATGTTGAGTATACGATCAACTATGAGAAACAATGGTTTGATGTATGGTGCTTAGTAAGGACATTTAACTTAAAAGTTGATTAAGCTCTTATTTTAGTAGTTTCTTTTCTCATAATTATAACATTTTCTTGTTATGAAGTCTTTAATCTTGTCCTTCCTATAATTCTTTTTTACATAATCACAAGAATGCAATTGGAATGTGAAACTTCAAATTCCCATATTAGACAAATTGGACATAGTTCGGGGTAAAGATAGAGCCACGGGACTTAAAGCTAAGAATATAGCTAAAGCAAGTGCTAAGCTTAACTACCCAAAGAATATGACAGTGTATTCTTCATCGGATAGTGAAGAAGAATCCTTATGTTATCTAATACATAAGGATCCCCAGTTATTCCTTCAAACACCCATATAACAAAAAAATGAAAAAACCTTTCACCAAGAAAGGAAAGTTTTTACAAGAAAAAAACAATCAACCCTTTATAAAACTATTGATTTAAGGTTAGACAACTTCACTTTTAAGTTTGAGTCTAATTGCAAATAAATGGCATAACAATATATAGCTATTACAAATGCTTTGATTGCAGAGTCTAAATCTGATTCCCTAACTAATGAGAAGATGTAAGAGCTCATTAATGAACTTCTTAATATTGGCACATCGCAAATGGATGTTGGTAGGCTGCTGTGTTATTCTGTAATGATCCTGCTAAAGTTTAGATTTTGTTCACTTTCCCAAGTCATTTAAAAAGGCCTTTTAAGCTTGGATTCCTCTATCCATCTTCTAGTCCACAAATAATGCGAAAGAGCATATTAATAATTTTGTAAGTATTATGAACTTATGATACAATTGACATTGCCTAATCAAGTTATTTTGTATTAGTTGGAATTTTGTAGTTGTGATGCAAAAAACGTTTGTAGTGTTAGCCTAGTTATTTTGCATCAATTAAAGGCTTTTGGTTAAGGTGTTGGGTATAACTATAATATCTTACATCATTTGCATCATTAGGGGGAATGTAATTTGTATTAAACAATGTTACTTGATTTTAGCGTAGCAATGAAATGGTAGATATTAAGGTTATTTTGATGAATTGTACAATATTTTGGATGATTAAATTATATTTTGAGGACATTATGTGACTGATGATACGTTGATACAAGAAAATACTAGAACATTTTTTTTCTTCAAGAGCTATTGGAAAGGAAATATCATAATATAGTCTATTAGAATATTTTTAAATTTTGATGTAAAACAAATTTTATTTCTCAACATTTTTAATAAACCAACCACAATCAGTGGTAATCGTAATCGTTCATTCGTCTTAACCAACCATCATAATTATAATAATTATATTCATTCCTATTTCTCACTATATTCATTTTCATTCCCATTACCATTGGCCCATGTGAACCAAACTCCTCTTAGTTTATCTTATATTTTTTTAATTTTGTCAAAGTTGGTTTATTATCTTACTAAATTGTTCCTTTTTTTAATGATTTCTAGATCTTTTTCCATAGAAGATAGAAATTATAGTTGTTAATAACATTATAATATTTAAGTAAGAACTAAAAAATTGTGCCATATGATTTAGGTGATTGTGCCCAATAATTTTATTGGCTTTTTCTTTACATATTTGTTAAAAATTTAAACTTATGCCTCATGTAGTAGAATCAAAGGTATGAATACGTTTCTATTGCAATTGTTTTATGACCTCCTTCAACTTCCATCCTTATACCCAATGCTTGTATTTAGAGAGGCTTTAAACCACAAGTGTGCCTCCTCTTGCATAACTATAGAATGTGGTTACTAAACTTTTGTATTTATCAATGTCTTATTAAAGGTCCTTCTCTCTTCTTTTTTTTGACCTTTACCTACTATTCCACTTCAAGCCCTGTCATTATGTCTTTTTTCATCTTTAATAAGTTTGTTTCTTTTAGTTATATCTTTGTTCGTCCTTGTTTTGAGTATTTTCTCTCACGTCTTCCTCATTTACTCTTGCTACTTCTCTGAACCCTTTTCCCTGGTGAATCACACATCTTTTTTATGATGAATCTCACCTTTAGTTAAGTCCATTCAAGGAAATTTTGGCCCTTATCTATCATCACTGCTCTTGCTAGGAACAATAGTCTAACAAAGGCTACTCCTTACCTTGTAAGGTATGAATTTAGACAAACTTAATTTCTCCTTTTACCTGTTTGTAATCAATCCCAACCTCCTTTGTCGGCCAATGTGTGTGCTCCTCAACTACCCCAAATTGCTAACCTAATTCAAAGAAAAAACTAGTAGTAAGTAGTTAGGGACAACTCCAATTATACCCTGCATTACTTCCCTCATAAAGAACATAAAGATGGAAGGATAATTGCAGATCAAGAACTGGAGTTAGTCAAGGCTGGTGCTAGTAGTTGGATGGTAACACTTGTTGGCTTCTTTATGGAAAAAAGGCCACCACTCTTGGTCATACTCAAGTGGGCAAACAATCACTAAAAATCAAGAGGACTATTAGAAGTCTTGATTTTGTAGGATAACTCCATCCTCTTCAAATTCTCAATTCAGTCCTAGGCCTTTAAAGTGTAAGAGGAAGGTCCATGACATGTCTCTTAACTTCCATTATTCATTCAGTTATGGCAACCATTTTTTAATATAGAAAGGATTATGCAATAGAATGTGCCACTTTAGGTGAACCTACATAATATGCCTTTGGAATAGTGGATGATGAAGGGACTTAGCATACTTGCAAAATACCTAGGGAAGCCCCGTTATATGGGTGACAATATGGTGAAAAGAAGGAGTATAAGATTTGTTAATATTTGTGTAAGTGCGGTCTCTAAGGAACTACCAAACTATATTTTGTTGATGAGGTTGGGGGATAAGAACTATCTATGTGAGGATTTCATACTACTAACTTATCAAGGGAAACCTTCCCTTAAGCTACAAGGGAATCAATGTAACACTACGGGAAAAACTTTCAATAAGGGAGACTACTCTAAGCTCATAGGGATTGAAGTAGAGGAGACAACAAATGAGGATAAGAAGAACTAGGAGATAGATGGTAAAAGTTTCCAAACTATAAAAGACATGGTGACTCGAGTAAGAAATGCACCAAATGAAGAGGTTAAGACAGAATATGGGGTGATTATTACAATGTTAACTAAGAGATGATAGAAGTTGAGAAAATAGGAGAAGCAACCCTTAAGATATCAGCCGATAATGCTCAACTATTGTTGCAGTTAAATGAAGAAAGGGATGAGCCTAAGGAAGGGGAATTCTAAAGCTTCAAAAGGAGGAAATCATAAAGAGTTAGTAGGAGCAAGAGTTTTAAAGAAAATAAGTCATCAATATAAATACAATAGCTTGGAATGTGTATTGGCTAAGTTGCCCTAAAAGGCTAGAAGCTTTAAGGGATTTTGTTTTTTTTGGAGAAATATGGAATTTAGGGAACTTTTGAAACTAAAATCAATATAGAGAATATGAAGAAGTTGGAAAACTTAGGTGGTTAATGGAAATTTTGTCTCCAATCATCATAATCACTATTATGGAAGAATAATCATAGGATACAACTTTAATTTGCCATAAATGGAAGTGCTAGAAGAATATGAACAAGCTAGATATACTCCAATACAATTTGTACAAGAAAATGTTAAAGCCTATGCCTCCTTTGTATATGGTGCAAACTTTAATTTCTAAAGAAAATTGTTTTTAGGAGAGCCTAGAAAGAATGTAGGGGTAATGCTTAGGGCCTTGGATAATATATGGAGATTTTAACTACACTATGTAAAAAATTGAAATAGAAGGTCACTGCTTCTTAAGAAACTTCACTAATGACTTTTAGGATTATATGGAGAAAATGGGAGTTATAGATTTAAAGAGTGAAGGAAATAGATTAACTTTGAGGAATAAATAAGGAGGCTCATAGTTTCTAAGGAAAAAACTTGATAATACTTTTATTAACTAAGAATGGTTAATAGAATTTCCTAATAGTAACGTCACTTTCATAGATCCCCATTTTTCAATCCACTCAATAATTAAAATGTTTAAAATGTTTAAAAAGGTAAGTAGAAATAGTACATTTAGATTTAAAAATTATGTTGCTTTTGATAGTGATTTTTAGGGTGCTCTCTCTAAAAGGTTTGAAGAAAACATAAGGTAAACTAAACAATAATTTTGTAAGTAAATGTTAAAGACCATTAATTAGGAACTAGAGAAACTTAGTGTTGGAAAAGCCTCTAGCACCATAATGGGACTTACAGTTGTTAAAGAGAAGTTTCATTGCATCCAATTGAGTTTATTTGATCCATCTAGCAATAAATTACTAAAGGAGGAGAAATAAGAACTAGAAGAGTAATTGTACTCTCTCTTTAAAACAAAAGAAAAAGAAAATTGATTGAATGAGGGGGACATGTGTATTAAATTTTTCTTTAATCCTATAGTGGACAAAGGAATTTCAATGGAATCTACTCTACATTACCTAATAAGGGATTGATTTCAAAACAAGATGAGCTTATGAAAGAGGCTATAAAGTTATATAAACTTTTCTTAATCTCAACCTTAACCTCAAACTCTACAATGCAAATTTTTAAGTCATTTATGAAGTGTAGAATTAGCGATGTGGATGTTGAGGGTCTTATAGAACCAATGGAAACATCTAAGATTAAGGAAATTATGTTTAAAATGAATGATCAAAAGGCCCTAGGGCCAAATGGATTTAATGGATACTTCTATCAAAAGGATTGGCCTTGGATTGAAAAAATGTTAATGTAGGTAGCATATTAATTTTTTTGCTAATAGTGTGTTGCTTAAAGAGATAAATAAGACCTTTCTCTTATTAGCTCCTAAGACATTAAATGCCTTTAATTATGAAGATTTTAGGCCAATAACTTGCTAAAACTTTCAATATAAATTGACTTCTTAGGTATTGGCTAACAGGTTAAAAGCTACCCTCAGCTCAATCTTTAGGCTATGTTTGGTTAGGATTTTATTAATGGAATGGAATATTATTCAATAGTTTAATAAGAGGGTTTATAATAGAATAGAATAGAATGGGATGGAAGAAGAGGGTTTCATATTACATCTCATTACATCCTAAGCAGTAGAAACCTCCGATCTAGGAGGTTTTGGATTAAATGTAAAATGATAATCAACTTTTCACTATATTATAATATAAATCCTCTTCCAAACAACATTGTACTATATTACATTATGAACCCTTCCATCCCTCCCAAACAACAATTTTCTAATATTACATCTATTGACTTTCCATTCTATTAAAAACCTTATGTCCAACTAAATATAGCCTAAGTGATAACCAAGGAGCTTTTTTATATGGAAGAAACATTAGTAATAATGTCATTACATAGGACATACTAAAAGGTTACTTTTATTTCTTTGTTTTTTTGTAAAGAAGAAGAATTGACTTTGATAAGTTCATTAAAAAATCATTTTGTAACAAATCATTTATTATAAAAAAATAAATAAGCTTAACATAAAGATAGAAAAAAGAAATCCTAGTAAGGAAAAAATCCATGCAGACTAATAAATTAAGGTAGTCTTTAATAAGGAATTTCGTAGTATAATTTAGGAATTTATGTAACATTTACTAAAGACATTTGGATTACTTAAGTTGTTCAAACAAATAGATCAAAGATTGCATAAGTTCCTATTTTTTCAATGTGCTAATTAATAGGTCCCAACAAAGATCTTTAAAGGAGTGAGAGAATTAGGTAAGGAGATCTCATATTCCCATATCTCTTCATATTGTGCATGACGGCCTTGACTTAGTTATTAAAGCACAATGTCTAAGGAACCTGAGTTTATATTCCACTCAAAATGAAAAAAAAAATCTTCCTAATCAATTTGTGCTTTATTGATGATCTCTTACTTTTAAGTCAGGACCACCATGAATTTTTATTGATATTAGTTGAAACCTTGAACGAGTTTAAACACTTATCTGGATTATATGTAACTATAACACAAATCATTTTGTATTCTCTCTAAGTGCTAATCAATTAGCGTACCTAATAGGTATGAAAAGAAAACATCCCTCTATGATATATTTGAGGTTACCTCTCTCAACTAGAAGGCTACAATTGTGTTCCATTAGTTGAAAATTCTAAAGGAGACTAAAAACTTGTAGAAATAAGTCTCTTTTATTTAGAGATAAGTTATAGCTAATCAAAGCTATTGTAAATGCAAAGCATATTTATTGGTCATCTCATATATTCTTATATAAGGGGATTATCAAGAAAATTGAAATAATTATGAAGAAGTTCTTTTGAGAAAAACATAATGGAAATTAGAATAATGTAAAAAATGAAATGGGAAGAGGTGTGTAAGCCTTTTAATGAGGGGGTTTAAGAGTTATAACCATTAAAACAAGCAATAAAACACCATTGGGGAAGAAGTTGTGGAGGCTAATATAAGGAAAGGAGACAATATGGTTAAAATGGATGTGTCGTATCGATATTCTTAAAGGGAAATGTTTATAGGATGTTGCTAACAAAACAACTTATTCTTCATCTGTTAAACACTATTAAAGTTAAGGGACTCTTTCAAACTAAAAGGATATAATCGAGATACTTATGGATGATTTTTCTATTTTTGGTGATTTTTTGATTTATTCCTCTATAATTTAGTAAGAGTGTTAGAGAGATGTAAGAAAACAAATCTGGTGCTAAATTGGGAAAATTGTCATTTTATGGTACAAGAGAGCATAGTTTTAGGCAATTAAATTTCTCATAGGGGTATTGAGGTAGATAAAGTAAAATTTGAAGTTATAGAGATATTACAATCCAGCTCATTAGTTAAAGTTATAAGAAGTCTTTTAGGTAGAATATTTATCAAGGATTTCTCCAAAATTGCTAGGCCTTTAACCAAGTTATTAGAGAAAGATACGTAGTTTACATTGACTCAAGAATGTTTAGATGCTTTTAACATTATTAAGGAAAAGTTGACTAATGCCCCGACTATGAATGCATCGTATTGAAATTTATTTCTTAAGCTAATCTATGATGCAAGTGATTTTGCAGTACAATACTTTGATAGTAAAAGGACAAACACTTTCAATCAATTTAAGATGCTCAGGAGAATTATAATACGATCAAGAAAGAATTTCTAATAGTAGCGTTTACATTGATAAATTTAGATCTTATTTAGTTTTGTTTAAAGTTATTTATACTGACCATTTTGCATTTAGATACTTACTGAGTAAACAAGTTGCTAAGCTTAGATTAGTTAGAAGGATGTTATTGCTGTAAGAATTTGATTTAGAGATTAAGGAAAAGAAAGGAGCTGAAAACTTAACATCATACCATTTATCTCACCTTGAAAACCCAAATTTAGAGATGCTGAATGAAGAAGGCATTGAATATTTATTCCTAGAAGAGTGCCTTTATAATTTAGAGGAGGTAAGTGAGGTCAAAAATCGTTACTTTGCAGATTTTGCAAATTTTCTAGTTGCTAAGATCTTATCGAAAGGTCTTTCTTATTAGCAAAATAAGAAATTTTTACTGATTTAAAGGACTATTTTTGGAACGATCTTGATTTATTTTGTGTCTGTGCAAACCAAGTAGTAACAAGATATGTACCCCACTCTGAAGGGTAGAAGATCTTACAACATTGCCATGTTGGACCTACCAAAGGGCACCATAGTGAGAATAGGACAACCTAAAAGATCCTTGAGCAATGTTGCAAATACCGTACCAACCCTTGTATCGAATTAGGTTCTGGTAAGGTACTATACTAGTACTAGTCAATATCAGGTACTGTTTCAGATAATTTTTTAAATTTATGAAATAGCCCTTGATTTTTTAAAAAAATTGCAAAATAGTTCATTGTAATATTATACAACTGTACTGTATACTTTATAAGTTTACATCACCCCTGTCTCCAAAAATTATAATAATAAATAATAATAACAATTAATATGAAATAATAATAATTTTCAAATATTTCACATATAAATAATAAACACAATTAATATGAAAAAGACAATCATCATATAAATATAAAATTAAGAACAATACAAAGTATTTAAAATATTACAATTTCATCATATAATAAATAATAATTACATCAAAAAATCAAATAAAAAAACAATAAATATTCCTAACTCTCTAACTCTTACAATTTACAACAAGAGATCATGATGAGGAAACAACCAACTAGAAGTGAAATATGAAACAAAAATATTTACAATTATATTGCATATATAGAATTTAACATATACATTAAATATAAGTAAAATTAAAAGAAAAGAAGAAATAAAAATTTGAAACTTCATTCAATCGTCTAGGGGATGCCCGCTATAACTACATTGATCCCAATTCTCATTTGGTACAAAATTCTCATCATTAAGAGGAGTCTTATTATCACCATCATTCAAATTCATTGCATCAAATGACATGTCAATCACTCTAATCTATCAAAACCGGTTCTTCAAAAACCTAATCCTCCAAAAGATCGATATTATCAATACAAATTGAATTTACTGAATAACTTGTTCTATTAAAAGTCCTAGTAAACAATAAAATTAAATCATTAAAAAATTATAAGAAATTATATCTAACTTAATAATGATAATAACATATCTTTCCTGAAGCTTTAATTGTATCGAACATAGACTAAGTCATTCAATCTTTTATACTCCAATTTATTCCTTCTCTTGTAATAGGTGAATTTAAATATGCTCCAATTCTTTTCACAAAATGTTACAATCACACATTGTCTTAGAATTCGAATTGTAAACTTTTGCAATTATGGAATACTACTTCCAAATTGATCCCACGAGAAAATGTAAGTTGTAAGATAATAAAAGTAACGTTATAAACAAAATAAAGTAATAATTAATTTTCAATAAGTAACGAAAGTGAAACAATAGCAACTGGCACCCCAAAATCTCCAAAAGACTTTTTATAAATCTTCATTTGTGAGATTAGAAGATCTTGCATCATCTTATGAGTAACAATTTTCCTTGTAAAACTTAGTCTAAAATGGACTCTAAGATTCAAAAATTCCCTAAATGCAAACAATGGAGAGTAAAATTGCCTTTTCCATCTCTCATTGATAACTGCAAGATAAGGAGTGTACAAAGAAGGCCTATTTTTCATATTGACTTTATTGCTTTCTGCATAATCTTATCAATAATAAGAAAATACCTAACATCCCCTGTATTTTTTAGTATGAAGTTAATGTAATTTACAACATAAAGAGTCTGAAAAAAGAATTATACTTGCTTTGTAATCATCTTCCTGCTACTTTATAAGCAAAATTATTGTTAGAAATAAACTGAACAATACTTTCTAGCCCTACTTTATTCACAACTTTATCAAATATTTTTAATAAAATATCAACATTCCTAATAAGCCTAGATGCATTAATAGACTTCAAAAACATTGAGACCTTTGTAGAATAAACCAAAAAATTAATAATATGCTCATGTCTCCCATTTGTTTAACCATCACACATGATTGAACACCCATATGTAGGCTAAGTCATTCTTCTTTCTTCTAAATAAATTTTAATTTCATAAACATAGTTACTCAAAAGTTTACCTCTATAGTCATCAATAGAGGTTATAACATACTCAACTAAAGCCCTTCGACTGTAAGAGGCTATAACATCCACCATAGTCTGATAATATTACACTTAGGAAGCATTAAATGCTGCATCTAAATCATAATCCATCTAACCATTGACATATCTACACCGTGAGCTGCTTCTCTTGATTGCATGACACTATGAATTGAAGGCTATGCTCTAGGAGTTATTTGTGGTGTAACAAAGTTTGATATCTGTCTTCTTCTTTTCTAACATTTTCCAAATGCAACATTCACTTCTTGCTTGGTAAGAATATTATCATTTTAAACATTTCCATTATCATCCTGAACACCAGTAAACAAACTTCCACTACCAATCTTAAAATTCAATCTCTCATTCTGTCTTTCTCATGCTGATACTCTTCAAGCAAAGTTTTCATTTGTCACTTCATATCATGACTCATTTTTTTCATTGTTCCTCATCTCCTTTCACCCCAACAAAATGCTTCTTTCATCTGATCATTCATCCACCTTTCAAATGCTTGTTACAAAACAAACAAATAGCATGGTTCTTCATACCCGAGGACCAATGCAACATGAGCCCAAGCTAGACTATTGTATCTTCCTGAAATGGTTGAATGATTAGGAGTACTTGATCTTTTTCCTATTTATATATAAAAAAATGAAGACATATATTTAAATAAAGAACACATAATTTCATTATCAACTACTATAATAAAATATGTATTGTTTAACTCAAAGTCTAAACTAATACAGTCACACAATACTCATATACATCTTATGTAATATAACTCATTTTGTATGATTACATCATACACAATTCAATTTCTTCTAACACAATTCACCAGTAAGTCAAAAACTAACAATTTAAGTATTCAACATACACAATTACATAAAACATTTATATAATATAACCCATTTTATATGACTACATCACGCACAATTTACCAATAAGTCAAAAACAAACAATTCAAGTATTCAACATATACAATTACATAATACGCATGTCTATCTTATATAATATACCTCATTTTGTATGATTACATTATACACAATTCAATTTCATGTAACATAATTCACCAATAATGTAATATCATGTTACCCTAGCAAAGGCAAAATTAATAGATGAGAGAAAGTGTTGAGGAAGTAGGAAACACGTTCCATGCTCATGCATAATATGGCATACATATACATATTGAATAGTAAATGTTCCTTCACATAAAAATAATTGTACATGCATTCATTGACAACTTTCAGGTACGATTGTTTTTTAATGTGATTTTATCGAAAATGAGAAGTAGAGGGAGTTGAAAGAGTGATCTGGAAATGTTCACTGAGTATGCTTCGGTTTGTTAGCCATGACTTGTTCTCTAGTTATCCAGATGTGATGATTCTGGTTTGGGATTAAACTAGGAACCTATGGATACATTTCTTATGAAGACATAGAATTTAAATTTGGTCTTTACGAATCTCAAAGTTTATCATAAAGTTGAGAATTGGGTGTAGTACATTGAATGAATATAGAAAATTCATGTTCTATATTCGAGGGGAAAATCTGGATTAATCTAGGCTTGATTAGAGAAATTTATCTTCTCAAAAGTTGTAGGAAATTCTTTTATCTTTCCAATGACATATACTGTAGAAATTTTGGACGTCTGAGCTGAAAGTCAGGGTCCTTGTAAGCGAGGATGCTTCTTCTGTGATGACATCATCTTCTTTTGTGTTTTGTATCGTCTGAGTTTTTCTATCTTCTGTCTTTTCACTTCTTCTGTATTTTGCTTCTTATGTGATGACATCATTGATGATGTCATCTTCTTCTGTATTTTGTATCATCTGAGTTTTGCTATCTTCTGCCTTTTCACTTCTTCTATATTTTGCTTCTTTTGTGATGATGTCATCGATGATGTCATCTTCTTCTGTGTTTTGTATTGTTTGAGTTTTGCTATTTTCTGCCTTTTCACTTCTTTTGTATTTTGCTTCTTTTGTGATGATGTCATCTTCTTTTGTGTTTTGTATCGTCTGAGTTTTGCTATCTTCTGCCTTTTCACTTCTTCTGTATTTTGTTTCTTCTATGATGATCTTCTTTTGTATTTGTCTCGTTTGAGTTTTGCTATCTTCTGCCTTTTCACTTTTTCTATATTTTGCTTCTTCTGTGGTGACGTCATTGATGACATCATCTTCTTTTGTGTTTTGTATCGTCTATGTTCATGAACTTCTTTTGTGTTACTGTTCATGAACTCCTTCTGCGTTTTGGTTCCTTCTGAGTTTCGCTTCTTCTGAGTTTTATTCCTTATATTTTTTATTCCTTTTGTGTTTTGGCTCCTTCTGAGTTTCGTTTCTTCTTAGATTTATTCCTTCTGTGTTTTGATTCCTTCTCAGTTTCTCTTCTTCTGAGTTTTCTTTTTCTGTGTTTTGTTGACGTGTCTTCTTCTATATTTTGCTGATGCGTCTTCTTCTGTGTTTTGCTGACGTGTCTTCTTCTGGGTTTTTGCTTCTTCTGTCTTTCTTCACCTGGTCATAACTTCTTCTATAGGAGTTCAAATGAATTGATTCTTGAACCATTGGACTCGTAAGACATTACCCTACATCTCCCCTCAAAAATCATAACCATTTGAAATGAATTGAGAAAGATTGAGTAAGAAACGTGGAACGGGTATAGAGAGTATACTCTTGAAATTATGATCCGGTGTTATTTCACTAAACAATACTTCAGTATTTTGAGTATATCTAGACCTATAGGATTCCAAATGAGACGATTGAACGAGGATTATAGGCCTACAAATTGTGTCAGAAGTATAATTATGATTCAGTCTATAAGATATTTAAGTTCTAAACGGAAGTTGGGCATAGTACACTATTTCGGAATATGATAATCCGAAAATATTTGAGGCACACCTTCCGAAGTACTGAACTAAATTAAGTGATTTTGGTGTCAATGGAAAGATATAGAAATGGATAAGTGGCTAAGAATTGGACAGGTGTCTTAGTTAAAGTGGAGTTTTAAATAACCTTGGAGGAGAAATCACAGTACTTGCCTTCATTTCTTTCTCTCAAAGCTTCTTTCTCTAGAGCTCCTCCAACCCAAAGCTTTTTAATAAATATTCACCGAAGTTAAACCTTGCTTTTTTTTTTATGTTGTCACTTCCACTATGATATTTCTTTCTTCTCTTCCAAAAGACTGAACCCCCTGTCAACCTTCAAGATGAGGTACGTGGGCTGCATGAGAAACTAGAGTTCACGTGATTTGAA
>JAOSBK010003009.1:0-13673 GCA_027568895.1 Erythroxylum shatona
TTGTCATTTGTTTTCAATTAAAAAACATAAGATTTGTTCTTTGTTATGTTTTAATAATTAAATTAAATACTTTATACATTATATTATTAATTAATTTTCTCATTCATCAAATTATATATACAAATTAATATATTATGAACAAATAATATAGCGTAATGCAAATAAATAAATTATATATATAATATAACATTGTTATAACAATAACATAACAATGGAATTAAAAAAAATACTCAATTCTTACTGACGGAAAAATATTCTGTTGAAAATGTTGAACAGACTTACCGACGGTAAACTCAACCATCGGTAAATTGGTTAAGGTTACCTTCGGATCACCGATGGAAATTAGTCCGTTGCTAAATTTCACCAATAGTATCTCACTTGACCTCTTCCGTCGTTAAATTGATTCTGACAACAAGTTACCGTCGTTAATACCGTTGGTAAAATACTGACGGAATTTGACGGTCGGTAATTTTAACTATGACACCTTTAGCAATTGATTTCTTGGGCACCAAATTCCGTCTGTGATGAAATTTATCGATGGAAATGTCTCATTTTCATACGAAATTTTCCGTCGGTAAATTGATTTTTTCTTGTAGAGGTGTTTAGTTGCGGTGGACAGAACAAAAAAAATAGTGTGAATGACGAAATTGCCCCCGCAGTATAATATGAGTAGAAATTTATAATTCATTGATTTTTTTATAATTTTATCAATATTTATTTTAAGTGTATATTTAATTTTATAATTACGATGAAATAAAATGAGAATCCAAAAAAAATATTGAAATGTGAAACCTTAAAAATTAAAAGAAATGAGTTATTGAATAAAAAATCCTACAAGTTAGATATTTTATAATAGGTTTTTAAAAATCCTACGATTTAGAAATTCAAATACATAATAATTTAATAAAACATCTAACCATTCATTGAATTAATGACATAATAGGTTAATATTCATTATTTACAAATCATTCAATTTAAACTTTAAATTTACAAAATTATTTTTTTGTTTATTATGTGATACATTAACTTTTACGTGATATGTATTTATTATTTTAAATATTTATATGAGTTTTACCATATTATACCATTTGTAAGATTTACATATTTTAATTAAAAATTAATTAATTTAATAAATTATGATCATATAATACACCTCAATTAGTTTTTAAAAAAACCTCAAAGTCTTAGTGAATTCCTAATTTTTGGGGAATGTATATTATGATCATATAATACGCATTGTTTCTGGGGAATGCTTGACGACGATATCAAAATGGTTGATATCCAAATAGTTCCCAAGCACCTGAAAGGGCGACATCAAAGTGGGAGGAGCGCTTGACAGCCAGACGACGAAAGTTTTGGTGGGCGGGAGGGTCGACAGCGATGATGTGGAAGTGTTTAGAGGTGTGAGTGGCGAACAGGAAATGAGTGAGAACATTAGTCATTGGAAAACCTCAAGTCCACTAGTCAGACGTGAATAGAGAAAGGGACAAAGGTAAGAAAAGAGAGGAAAGATTTGGAAGTGAGAAGTCATGAACTGAGAGAGCGATTTTTTAAAGAGATAATAGGAGGAATCAAATGTCTCGTTGGTGGCATGTGCATCAACGTGAGATTGGTGTGAGAGGATAATGTCGAGGCCTGAGATTTTGCCATGTGGCAAAAACCCAAAATGCCAAAAAACCAAAACCTCAAATGCAAACAATCCCAAAAACAAAAGAGATATGGGAAGACAAATGCACAGAGATGCAACAAAAGAGATCGGCAGTAATTGAGTAAACGCAAAGCAGGACACCGAACCTAGAGGCAAAAAAGGAAGAAAATGAATAGAGAAAAAAATATCCTTCAATGCCGACACGAACTAGAGACAAGAAGGAGTCTGTGCATGAGAGAGTTGGGAGAAATGTGATACAGTGGAGAGAATATAGTGGAGGGCTGAGAAAAAGTGGAGGAAGGTTTGGATGGAAGCGTTGGAATGGGAGGATAAAGTGGTAATTTTCTTTTATGTTTTGTTTCCGTCCCCAGGATAAGAAATATTGTACCACAGTCATGGGAGGTACAAAAAATTTCTGTCCCTGTGCTCTAGAGATGGACAAAAATAGGTAGAGATAGCAAGCAAACGCTACGGAGTATGGAATTTTTACGTCCCTGTCATCTGTCCCCACTCATGGGAACAGCAACCAAACAGGGTGTAAGGGTCACTCCCTATGGTTACAAAGTGTGTTTATTAACTTCTGTGAGTGATATTGGTTTGTGGTGTGATAGTTTAAGTTTGAGCTATGAAACATAGTTTTAGCATTCATCATAACTGATGGTACCAAGTTTTGAGTGAATGTTACATTTTGCACTTAATTTTATATTAAGTATTACTTTTTCTTCACTAACTTTGATGGCTTTTACACTACATTACCCAAATACATCTCACCTTACCCTTGCCTACATTTCAACCCTAAAACGTCCTTTGATTAATGATTTTGCATGTGACCTTTATTGGTGGGTAATGAAATGATTTGCAAAGAAGTGGAGTGTATTGATTATAAAGTGTATTTGAGTGCACTCATTAATCTATCTTATTTAAACACATTTTCCAAGTCTACCCCTAGATTACTCAGTTTCTAAAGGTAATGAATGTAGATTAATCATGAGTAGAAGCTTTGAATGTTGAATTATGGTTATGGTGTGTGAAAGTCATTCATCTTTAATTATGATTATCTATTCTTAGGAATTATGGAAAATAAGTAAATGTTCTGATTTATGACTTTGATTTTGATGATTGGCCTAAGGACGATCAAAAGCTAAGTGTGGGGGAACTTGATATGTGCTTAACTGTAGATACATTTAATCCATTGCACTTCGTGATTAATGCCTTAAAATGTTGAGGACACTTACTTTAGCTCATATTTTATTTTAGGTACATTTCAAAAGTGAAGGAGCTAAAGTGGCCCGAAATCATACTTATTGAGCCATCTTCTCAATGTTCATACTCTATTGTCTTCATGGAGCAAGAAGAAGAAAAAGATTAAAAGAAAACAAGACAAGATAAAACATAAAAGTGGAGAATGTTGCATGGTGTCTCATGTTAAAAGAAAAATTAAATGTCACAGTTGTGAGCAATCTCACAATTGTAACATAAATTGTATGGGTGAGAGTTTTTTACACCCATACACCTATGTGACATAAGTTACATGGGCGTGAGACACTCTCACACCCCTAAGACATGGCTAGTTAGCGTAAATTAAATAGACAGCTGTCCATTTAACCCAGTGTTCCATTTAACCTGGACATTCCACTTTTAACTGAGTGTTTAAGGTATAAAGAAGACATGGGTAATGAAAAAAAAGGGAGGTAGCTAGAATGGGATTACATCTCACGTTAGCCACCTGTCCCACTCTTATTTTTAACCTAGTTTTTATTATAAGGAAAGGTCTGTGTGACGGCAATGAGGAGGAGTGGGATAACGTAAGAGGAAGACGCCTGTCTAATTTTCCATAAAACTAGATTTTATTAAAAAGAGATGAGGTGTAATAACTGGAAGCAATAAAGGAGAGTGGGGGCTGACTCATTATTCCTTTTTTATTTTTCAAGTGTGTGTAAGACTGGAAAATAAAAAAGATGGTCTGGTGGGACAAAAAAGGGAAAAAAGTGGGCAGAACTGAACAACAACTTCATCACCATTTCCTTTTCAGTTTTTAAGGTGCAGAAAGAGAGCAATGCAAAACAATCATTCTTCATCAATTTCTCTTCATTTTAAAACAAGAATGGAGGTTATGGAGGCTAATTCTTGGAGATTAATCGAGAAGATGGAAGGCTAACATCTCGACCCCAGTTCAAAGGTGAAATTGACACCTAAGTCACAATTAAGCTTATCTCATCTTGTTAATAATAATTCTTTGTTTTTTTATTATTATTATTATTTGTGATAATTGAATCTAGTTTTGCAATAATCTTGATATGTTATTTCGATTATTCTATTATGAATCTATTGTTAGAATGTTGAATATAATATGTAATCATTATATTTGATGTTCATTAGTAGCTAGGAACAAAGTAACTTAGGTTAGATAACCTGAACGTGTGAGGTTGTTGCCTAAATTAATACATTTTCCACTTCGTAATGTGATTGCCAAATTGAATATAGAGATCGTATCCTAGGTTATTCAGTGGATAAGTTTAATAAACGAGTGTCTCTTAATTAAACACAACCTAAAGTAAAATTGGGATTAGTAGAGCATATTATCAATCCACGATCAATAATTCGAGGAGAGGTGTGAAAACATTATAATTATAGGACATGTTGAATCGCATCTAGGCAAAGATTGATCCTAGAACTAGAATTTACACACATTTGACACTTTTATCATTTTCAATTGTTTTTCTATAATTTGTTTTCAATAATTTTATTTTATTTTATTTTCTCAATTACATAAAAACCTAAAACCCCATTTTTATTTTTGTTGCATCAATTATTTTGAATACAAAAATTAACTAAACATTCCTATGGATACAATCTCAACTCATAACATCTATAAGTTTTTAATGTGTAAAGTTAGGTAAATTTTGTAGTGCACTTGACACACGCTGTTAAATCTATAGAACTCATAAAGCCTATGGAGATTAGAGAGATTGAGACTATTATGCTCCAACTAAATGGAATGAAGACCCTTAACCCTGATAGATTGAATGGAGACTTCTACCAAAAATCTTGTCAGAGATTAGTTATATGGTGAAACAAGCAGTATATGAATTTTTTATAAGGGTACACTTCTTAAAAGGATAAGTAAGATATTTCTGTATTTGGTGACAAAGACTTCAAATCCTTATAAAGTTAGTTATATCAGGTCCATAGCATATATTAATTTCATCTACAAAATCATTGTCAAAATTCTTGCTAATAGGTTGAAAGGGGTCCTTAATTTTTTAATTAGTGACAACTAAGGGGATTTAATGAAGAATATGAATGTAAGAGAAAATATCTTACTTATGTAAAAGCTTTTGAAAGGATATTCAAGATGGAATTCGCCTCCCAATTTCTTCATAAACTTTTATTTTCATAGGGATTTTGATAGCATCAACTAGGATTTCCTAATCAAGTTGTTAGAGATATTTAGTTTCCCTAGACCCTTTATAACTTATTTTAAGGTCTGCATTTCTTCCACTTCATCTAGTGTTCCAGTTAAAGGTGTTCCTTATGATATAGTTAAAGGTGGTAGAGGTATAAGGTAGGGTGATCTTTTATCCCCTTACCTTTTTATTCTTTGTATAGAAGCATTAACTAATTTGATCAAGCATAATATTGTTAATGATCTTAACTTCAAATTTCACTCAAAAGGTAAAAAGACACTCCTTACAAATATCTACTTTATTGATGATCTTGTTTTATTTAGCAGATTTCGATTAAAATATATTAAGATACTAACGAACTCAATCAACTAGTTTAGAGTTATATCTAGATTGGGGATAAACATTAATAAAAAGCCATTTCTACCTATGCTTTGGGGATAAACCTTAATAAAAAGCCATTTCTACCTATCCTTCAAAGCTAACCCCCATTAGAGCACAACATTGTGAGGTTGAAAGAAAATTCCCTCCGATGGTATATTTGGGTTTTCCTATCTCTACTAGAAGTTTGAAATATAATGAGTATCTACCCCTAATGGAGAGAATTCAGAAGAGATTGGGGTCCTGGGTTAATAACGATCTCTCCTATATTAGTAAGCTATAGCTTGTTAAGTTCATAATATATTTATTAAAGCTCTCATATATTACTTTTAAAAGGACTAACAAACATAATTAAAGGAATCTTGAGAAACTTATTATGGGGTAACACAACTGGCAATTAAGGCTATGCTAAGGTGAAATGGTCATAGGTTTGTATACCTAAGGAGGAAAGGGGATTGGGTGTGCGCTCAATGAGGATCGCCATCAAAATTCTTACAAAGACAGTTGAATCTCTCCTATATTTTTTTCAATAGGACTTATAGATGTAGTTGAAAGAATTCCAAAAATTTTCTTATAGGGTAATACGACTAGTAATGGAGGATATGCTAAGTTAAAATTGTCAAAGGTTTGTTTAACTAAGGAGGAAGGGGAATTTGGTATGCATTCAATAAGGATCATCAACAAAATTCTTACAATGACTATTGGAGCTCTCATATATTCCATTTAAGAGGACTTACAAAGACAATCAAAAGAATCCTAAGAAACTTCTTATAAGGTACCACGAATGACAATGGAGGCTATGTTAAGGTGAAATAGTTAGAGGTTTGTCTACCTAAGGAGTAAGGGAGATTGGGTATGCATTCGATGAGGATCACCAACAAAATTCTTATCTTAAAAAGGATATAGACAATCTTACAGTACAAAGATTCCTTATGGTTAAGATGGTTGCATAACTACATTATCAAGTTAGAAGTATATGCTATTTATCTTGTCAATCTTCACTTTCCTACTTTCTGAACCAACTATTAAAAATGAGGGATGAAGTAGGAGGAAATGTTCTTTGTAATATTGGGAATGAAATATTAGCAAGTAGTGATTGACAATTGGACAAGTCATAGCCCTTTAATCCATGATCAAAGGGCTAAGGTGAGTTTAGAGGCTTATCCTACTAAGAGTAGGGTATAAATCAAGGTGGTTATAGGCTTATCCTATTAAGAGTAGGGTATATACCAAGGTGGATATTCCTTAATGCAATTAATCACTTGGTACCATCATATACTCCTAATCTAGACACCTATGTTGCTACTTTTGGTATAATTACCATATAAATCAAATTAATAACAAGCTGTATAAGGATATATTTCAACTAAAGGGGCCTATGGTTAAATGGAATAAGATAATGTGGAACAGGGCTCTACTACTCAGGATTGCTTTCCTACTATGGTTTGTAGTGAAGAACAAGCTTAGTATTATAGATAAGATGCACTTTTCGAATATTCATGCCATATATGTACTCTATAAGTGAAGTAATGAGAGAAGGATCATTTGTTTTTTCAATTTACCTATTCTCTTTCCATATGGAAGCAAGTTAAGAGACCATATCACTAAAACTTGGATGCATTTTTTCTTCTTGAAGTGATCCAATGGCTAAAAAATTGCTCTATGCTCTCTAAATCTACAAAAACTACCTATTTGATAGCTGTGGGAACATGCCTATATTAGATATGAACGGAATGTAATACTAGAAGATTCTAGGGAAAGAGAGACCTCTATATAAAGTCCAAGAAGTGGTTCTTTATAATATTCGAGAACAATTATTAACATGCAAGCTTTTTCTAGACTATGAACAAAGTCTCATCTTATCCTAGAGACTAATTAAGCACTGAAGAATTTAAATGGGGAAAATGGAGTAGAGAAAAGACCTAAATATTAACATGGATCTAGTTTCTCCTCTTCTTCTGTTGCTTGATTGAGAAATTGGTCTCCTTAAAATCATATATGTAGTAGACGAAGGGAAGAGTAAATACCATATCGTGCTTAAACTTGATTTCGTGAAGGCTCAATAATTGTGACCGTACCTAGATGGATAATAACAGCTCTTTAATGTATTCCAATCTTGGAGAGCTTTTGCCATTTTGTTCTTCATGTAAGGTAGGATTTCACTAGAAGTTGCTTAAGGAAAGTACTATGTTTCAACAAACTTTGTGAAACTTGCTACTATCTGAATGTAAATAGTGGCAAGAGCAGTTTATGACACATTTCTAGTGGTGTAGTTGACCTTAACCCAACTGTGGCTCATTGTATTTTGTGTTTCTCAATCTTGTATTGATTTCCTATCTTTAATGGAATTTCTTTTAATTTTTTAAAAAAGACAACTTTTTGATTTTTTATATTATATGTTTACTTTTATAATAAAGTTTAAATTTTATATTTCAAGCATGATTTACTTTCAATATGTAAAATAGTTATAATGACCTTCTTATAAACACATTTCCTTTAATTCATTAAATCCTTGTACATTATATATATAATTATATTAAACATCTAAAAATAAATAAAAATTAAATTTTATTAAATATTATGTCATTGGATAATTATAACACTTTTTTTTGGTAAATCAGTAGAAATTTTATACAAAATAATATAAAGTTATGTATATAGATTAAGAGACCTAAACAATATTCCTTTGCTACCAAAAGGTTCACAAGACCTAAGATCATAATACAGTTCCACCAACAGTCCATTATAGTCTATTATACCTTCCTTCTAAGTGATCTTGCATATCTATAATATCAATCTCAACCCATTAATATCAGTATACCCACAATAACTTCCAACAGCCAACATAACTAACATTAATAGAACACAGACTAAATTGATAGCCCAAAACTGATGAGCTAGTACATGTGCAACTTGTTTATTATCTTAACCTCAGTGTTGAGATAAAGTTGGTCACCATACATATAAAAAAGTGCTTGTCCAGTCCCTGTTGCATCTACTGAGTCCAAACCAACATTTTCTTGGCTGAGTTTCTCTTTGCTTTTATACCAAAGGGTGATTTTATGTCCAACTATGTTCAACCTGAAATACAAATCTTTTTGCATAGCATCCTCTCTTGCTTGAAGTTTGAATTAATGATCCCTCTGATCAGACTTCCAAGATTTTACATTTTCTATGCTTATCATCTGATTATCATCCCTTCTTTCATTTTGGGATCATCATTGTATTGATTTTTGAGGAGGGAGAGGGCTCATGACTGATCATTTCAAACAGCCCTACAAACATAGTAAAGAAAACCTTTAACCAGAATCTCAATTTACCTACTCCCAGTGTTTGAGCATAGCTGCTCCTTTACTTGGAAGATCACTTTAGAGTTGACGCTCCCCACTTTCATGGCTTTGCCTTTGAAGGTTCTAAGGTTTCTTTGGGACCATAAGTTATAAACAACAACAGATATCAGGATAGAAAATGTGTTTAGGTTTGTGTTTCGATGTCTTTTGGCTTTGGTTGAACCAATGTTGGATGGATTGGAGATTTGGCAGATTTGGTATGTTCATTTGAAAGTGGTTAAGGCAATGTTGCCAAAATGAATTTGAAAAGGAGCTTTCAAAGAAGAGGTGGCTAATGGATTCATTATCCGAAGAGCGTAGTGAACAATGGTTACGAATAAAGGTATAAAGTAGATAATCTTTTTATTGTAGCTTATTAAGAAAAGCTAACCATAAGATAAAAGCATACCTTGGGTTTATACTTTTAAGCCACACCAATTTATACCAAGATAATCTCGAAGAAGGAGGTCTTATCAGGGTGTACGCTAATGCATTGGTGTAAGCTCAGTTGTGTTGGTAGACGGAGACAGAATTGTTAGAGCCAATGTTCCATTTAGAAGAGCATAATTGAAGTATAATGTCATGGTGCTAGGAATCCATTCTAGCCTATCCGGTTGAGACTCATTAGATTGATAACTTAATGATTCTAGCCTATGCATGGCCTTAATTTTAACTCCTTGACAATGCCATACATTGTCACGAATAAGATCAGCTACTTTTGTATGCATTGGGATTTCTGACCCGTTGATAATTCTTGGGGAAACTAGATACTTCAGTAAACCTCTATAATGCCATGGGCCTTGCCATAAAAAAATTGAAACACCATTCCCTATCCTAAATCTGAAATGGTTCCCAATAATATTAGTAACCTGAATTAGTTTCCTCGAGCTCCAAGAGTTACTGCTAGTTGGTTAGCCTCTCCAGAAATTATTTCTTCTAAGAATAATGGTATGAACCCATTTAACCCATAAAGCTTCCCTATCATTAAAAAGGATCCAAATCCTTTTGCTTAACCGAACATTATTCCAAGTGGAAAGATATTTAATCCTTAGACCACCCTCCTTTTTTGGTTTACAAAGATCAGACCACTTTACCTTAATATGAGTTTTTGTTACTACCTTCCTAGACCATAAGAAGTTCCTGAGCTTATGCCCTATTTCTTTTATGATAGAAGCAGGGAGAATGAAATGGCTAGCCCAATAGACCTGAAAGGTAGATAGAACATAATTTACCAACTGAAGCCTACCAGTATATGATAAAGCCTTATCAGTCCATTTGTTAATTATGGTATCAATTTTTTCTAACAAGGAGATACAGTCTCTCCTAGTCAATCTACCAGTTAAGATAGGTAATCTTAGATATTTCATAGGTAATTGACCCCTTTTAAGACCCGATATAGTTTCCAATTTATTGGACCAATGATTCATATCAGGAGATAAGAAGAATTGACTCTTGTTAATATTTATTTCCAGACTAGAGAATTTAGAAAACGTGTTCAAGCAATTAAACAAGGTATTCACCAAAGTCAGATCAACTTGAAAAAACATTAATAAGTCATCAGTAAACAAAAGGTGGGAAAGTTTAAGAGCTTTGCATCTCTAGTAGAATTTAAAAGTATGGGTTGGTGCTATCGAGTCATTTAGACTCCTAAAGAGGACCTCTATGTAGAGAATAAAAAGATATGGAGATACAGGATAGCCTTATCTTAATCCTAATTTTCCACAAAAAAATTTGTAAGAGACCCATTAATAAGGACAGAGTAGGAGGGGGGGTTAGACATTCTTTAATCCATTTAATAAACATAGAAGAAAGTATAACAGCTAAAAGCACCTTGAGGAGAAAATTCCACTGAATAAAATCATAGGCTTTTTCCAAGTCAATTTTAAAAGCACATCTCTTATGGCTATTTGAAAGGTGATAGTTCTTGAAGATTTCTTGGGCTAAGAGAATGTTGTCCCCTATATGGCGATTTTTAACGAAAGCACTTTGGTTTGGGTTGATGATAAGGGGAAAAAACTGTCTAAGTCTATTAGACATGATTTTTTTATCGCCTTATAGATCATGTTACAGTAAGTAATAGGTCTATAGTTCAACACAGTAGAAGGGTGGATCCTCTTAGGAATAAGAGAAATAAAGGTTGAATTAAGTTCTTTGAGAAGCTTCCCATGTTGGAAAAAATCTTGGATTGCCCTAGTTATCTCATTTCCAACAATAGGCCAAGAATATTTAAAAAAGAACCCATTGAATCCATCCAAGCTAGGGGCTTTGTTCGGGTTGAAGGAAAAGAAAGCTTCTATAATCTCCTAGGAGGTAACTTCAGCTACTAGATTGTTTTTGAGGTTCTCTAGGATGGGGTGGGGAAAAAGAAGAGTTACATACTCCTCTGCCAAATCTAGAACTTTCTTTTTACCAAAAGTGTTTTGGGAGAAATCCAGAAAGAATTTTTGGATGTCCTCTATGTTAGTAATCCTTCGGCCATTTCCCTCCAGTATTGAATGGATTGTGTTTCTGTTCCTATTTGACAAAATGGAATTATGGAAAAACCTAGTGTTCCTATTCCACTCCCGAAGCCATTTAATGCAGGAAGCTTGTTTGTAAAAAGTTTTTTGATCATTTAAAGCATTAAACATATTGTTCATCACCCCATGCTCTTTAGCAACAAGTTAGGATGGATTGAGCAAAGACCTCATTTAGTCTTAGATGTTATTCAAAGCAGTTTGAGAAGCTTCAACTATGTCATTTATATTTACTACCTAATCTAAATTAGGGATTTTAGGGCATTTTTGACTAGTTTAAGTTTTGACACGAAACAGAACATAAGGGTACCTCAAATTGGAGAATTCCAAGCCTTTTTTATTGTATGTAGAAAGCTTGGTTAAGAGGCTAGGAAGTTAGAAAACCTGAAGGGTGAAGACCTTCTCTTATGGGAAGCAGAATTCCTTATCATAATAGGGAAGTGGTCAGAGATATTTGGGTTAAGGATCTCTCCAAAGGATCTAGGGAATTGATAACTCCACTTCAAGTTTATAGGGCTCTATCGAGTTTCCTAGCTATGTGGAGATCACCAAATTGTCTATTGGTCCATGAAAAATTGGGTCCACTATAATTAAGATCATACAAACCACAATCCTCTACACACTTCCTAAAATCTGACATTCTATTTATACCGTGGGTGCTTAAAGGTTCAGCTTCATAAGAAAATAAAATGGTGTTAAAGTCACCAACTAATAACCAAGGATGGTTCCCAACAGTGAGTTTAATGTTTGATAGGGAGGCCCATAGACTTTTCCTGTGATTGAGGTTAATAGAGCCATAAACATAAGTAAAAAAAACAATATCATAATTCATAGGGGACACTTCCAAAAGGATCAATTAGCTTGTGGTGATAACAGGGTTGCAAACATATCGATCTGGATTCCAAAAAGTCACTAACCTAACATAAGAAGCTTAGTTTAAATTACTACAAAAATGCCATCTAGGAAATACAGAAGACCAGATATTATGTAAAAGAAAAGGAGATTTAATCCTAGTTTCTATTAAACACACAAAAGACACTGACAACATTTTAAGGAAGGATTTCACAACTAGTTATTTTTTTATGATTATTAGGACCTATAATATTCCAAAAACCTAGATCCATGAATGATAAGAAAAAAGAGCAACCTACTATTTTTGTTTCCTTCTAGGTTTCTTACCTCTTCTAATGGTAAAGTCCCCCTCTACCCCTTTTATTAACCCCGAAGCTAAGGAATTGCTAGGATCCACATTAGATTTAGTAGAGGCAATAGAATTACCTGAATTGCTTACATCAGGATAATCAGCATCATCTAGGCATGCTTTAGGGTCATCATGCTTCTATTGCACTTCTTTTCCTTTACTTTTTTACTTGGTGTTCCCTCCAATCTACTATCCTAATGGATGTCTGGTATCTTCTTAGGGCTTTGTTTATGCACACTCTCCTTTTAAAGGCTCCCATTTGTAGATTCCAAATTATTTTCCAACTCAGCTTGAGTCCCAGTTTCATAGATTCGCCAGTAGGTTGCCACTCCTTTTTCTGAACTAACTTCTTAGGTTTCCGTTCATATTTAATAGAAATCTCTTAAAATGTCATTTTTCCTTCTTCATCATAGGTTGCAATTGAAAGGAAGAAGGCCAGTTCCTTTCCAGATCTAATTCTACAAACATTTTAGCATTGAGGATTCGGGACATTCTTGCAGTGTGGGAGTCTAACAACAACAAGTGACCCACTGCACTAGCTATCCTACCCAACCCTTCATTATTCTAATATTCAAAGGGAATATTGTGGAATCTAACCCAAACAGGGGCATATCGAACTGCCTCCTACTCCCTAGCATTCAAACTCCATTTCGTTAAAAACAAGGGCTTCCCTTAGATATGCCAGGGTCCCTTTTCCAATACCTCATTCATCCCACATTCATAATCAAACTTGAAAGGAATTTTTTTGAATTAGTCACTAAGATTTCAGTTAGGCCGCAAGCTAACCAAGCCTTGGATAGGGCTCTGTGTACTATTGGGTAGGCAGGGCATATATCAATGAAGAAGCCTATTAAGGCATGTCAAAACTTCCTTGCTCCTTTCTGGGTTAGCTTTGGAGGTAGGATGACAAATATTTTATCCTCCTTGATGTCCAATAGGAAGTAGATCAGTGCTAGCATATTAGAGGGCTCTTCTATACCATCAGCAACAATGGATTTCCAAGTTTTGGGGAGGCCTTTTAGCGATGAATTGTGGTCTTGGATGGTTAGAGGATGCTCTAGATTAGATGAAATATGCAATTTTTTGGGCATCTTGTTAGAGTTATATAAATATAGTGCCCTGGAAAGCAAGTGTATTTACATATAACTTAATTTTCTTCCAGTTACAGTTTTGTAATGAAAATATTTATTATTA
>JAOSBK010003106.1:0-13666 GCA_027568895.1 Erythroxylum shatona
ATAATAAAATTAATCAATTTTTAAATTTAATTTAATATTTTTCTACAATTTATAAATTAATTAAAAAATTTAATTAATTAATCAATTTTAAATGTTAAATTTTTATCTTATAAAATTTATTTTAGAAATTAAAATTCTAAAATAAAATTTTAATAATAATAAGAAAAGAAAAATATGTTACATGCGGGACCAAAGTGTTACGCCGGTGACACAAATTTAAAATAAAATTTTTGTTTTATTATTATTATTATTTTAATTTTTAAATAAAATTAATAGTAGCATAATTAAAATTTAAAATTAAATTTAAAATTTTTTATTAAACTAATAGTAATATAATTAAAATTAAAATGATAAAAAGTAAAAACATAAAAAAGTCACCGGCGTTAACACCTCTGACACTTATGTCACGGGCGTGATATAAGTCGCGTGACTAGTAGCTTAAAATTTAAGTAAAAACGAAAACGTTTTTAATTGAACAAAGTTAAATAGAGTAATGTTGAACAGAAAATTTGGAGTCGGTTTTATAAGGTGATAACTTCAGTTCAAAATTTTAAATTTTGATTACAACAAATTTGTTATAACTTAAAGCCTTAGGGTATGTTTGGATGTGAGTGGAGGGATTGAAGGGAATCGAATGGAATGATTCAAATGACTCAGGTCATTGTTTGTGAGTCTATTTTGAAATAGGATGGAATGACAATTAATGACTTTGTAAGTCATCTTTTGCCATTCAAAATCTAATATTTTGTGACCTCCCAAATTGAAGGGTCAGGGATAAAATGGCATGGCTTGCCTTTCAAACATCTCTTATTTTATTTAAACTTCCAAACAATAGAGTGACCTATTTCATTCCACTACATTCCATTCCGTTCCATTAATTACCATCTCATTCCATTACATCCTAAACTTCCAAACACAACCTTAGAATTAAGCAAGTCAATTTGCACTCGAGATAACAGAGTAACCGATGATTGCAGCATTTAAACACAGATTATACATATTCCTTCGGTTTATGTGCTTGCAGTGAAGGAAGCAAATTCACGAATATCAGAATCCTGTTCCAGATGGGTCATGTAGTCCACCGGCAATCCAATCAATGCTTCTATTCCCTGTCCATCACAAGTATCCAAGAAAATACCACCCATCTGTCTTCCTATAGTTGAGGCAGTGCCTACCCACAAGGGTTTTCCCCAGCCGAAATTAGTTTCGTAGAATGGAATCCTACACCAGCTAGAAATCGCAAACACCCTTGTACTCGACGCCTCTTCATCAGCTAATTCTTTGACGACAGCTGCAGTAGTATTCATCATCTTATCAATGTCATGCCACTCATCATTCATCTTTCGAATAGAATCATGGATTTTTCCTGCCAACTGATTATAGTCCGTTATTTCATGGGAAGAGCAGTGTGCTATTGCTGATCGGCACAAGTTACCTATAAAATCACCTTCAGAACCCTGTTTCATTCTTCTTCGCAGATCTACCAGACTCACCATCATATGATTCTTCATGGATTTTTCACCCATTTGCTTGCTTGCAACCATAAAAGCTCTCCATATTAGAGCTGACACAGCCTCGTAACGTGTTAGATCGCCCTTGCCAAATTTTTTTCGTAAATCAGCTATCTTTGAGCCCTCAAACAAAAACCTCTTGTTCACTGTTTTTTGGAACAGTGAAGAGTTCCCTTGAAAAACTGAGGAGAAATCCAAGCATTTCATAGGAGGAAACAGAGAGGTGCAGACAAAGGTCATACCTTCAACACAATGACCCCATCGAGCAACGTCGGCCCAGCTCTTGACGAAGGTTGCTAGTGAAGACGCGTCACCGAGCAGATGTTTTACAAGAACAGAAATAGCAATACCATCACACATGAAATAATTGACTTGCACAGAAAGAAGCCCTTCTTGATGATCAGGTTCAGAGGGTAAAAGCCTTTTGAGTTGCTCCGTATCTGGATGTTCAACGATCATAGATATGTCACAACCTACGTTAGCTTCGACGTAACTCACCCCGTCATCATTACAGTCAACTTGCAGGCAACTACTAAGTCGTCCAGCAAAAGGGTAGAACAGGGTCAGTGTTTTAGAAAGGGAGCTCTTGAGGTGATTGGATATTTCGTAACGATTAGAAAAAGTGGTAGAGTAAAAGAGAATGATGGGGAAGGAAGAACCTAATACCATTTTATCCAGAATGGAAAGCTTGTGAATCCTCAGACAGTCAGGTGTTGGAAACGAAGGCTTCACAATTTCTTTAGAAATGATTTGAACTTCCATTTTTCCAAGCTCTTTTCGAAGAAAATTTTGTAATTTACACCCTCCGGGTAGATGATTATATATATACTATGAGAGCCAGAGTTAAACGCCAGATAAACAAGTGACACGAAAGCCAATAGTTCAAGAACTTCAATTTTATTTAAGGCTGTTAAGGCATTCGAAGTTTTTTTTAAAGGGCAAATTTAGCAAATTGGGTATGTTTAATTAATCTAATAAAGCTCAGCAGCCAAGATTTCATAATTAGAAAACGAAGCTAACCAAGCATCAATCTATTCATGATTTTCTTTTTCCGAAGTCAACGCTTGCAAGAATGAGACATTTGCATGCAAATTGGAATCAGCCAGAGAAAGATACCTCTGCAAGAACATGACGGTTGGGTGCAACTCGGAATAAACCATCCAAAGATACTTATACGAGGAGTTAGATTATCAAGAGCAACAAAATTTTTTGATATGGTTCAAAAGGTTGATGAGAAAGTCAAGGAAACTAAGACGAAGAAAAAGGAAAATACTTTGAGAACAATGGCCAGAAAAGTGCTAATTGGGAGATGTAACTCCAAGAACGTCTACTAGTAAAAGGAAGCTTGAGGTATAAAACATAGGAGTTACTGTATATATGTTTAAGATACTCTTAGAGATGATTCTACGTATTTTGTCCTATTTCATTTGAGTGATTTGAAGAAACTTAGGTTGAAGTGAGGGGTCTTAATAGTATTCCTTGGCCTTAATATTTTCCCCTATATTCTTGTTTTCAACTATCCTAATCAACTCAAATGAATAATCTTTGGCAAGAAATTAATTAGAAACTAATCGGGAAAGTCTTAAAAAGAGTATTATTGATATTATAAGATTATCCCGATTAACTAATTCATTACATTAAAATATTTTTTGAATTTAACCATCAATAAAATTGTTGATATTATTGCTACAAGTAGTTAATTAGTCATTTCAAATAATTAATTTGATTAATTATAACATACTTCATACGAATTTTTCTTTGGTCATAAATAAATTATCTTCTTTTTGAGGTAATTGTAGATACAAACATACCAATCACAAAAATTGATTGTGACAAAAATTCCTATAATTAGTGAATTGTCCATTAGATGTTATTTCAAATCAATACCGATTTCATCATAATCCGGACCAAATAACCCTTTGAATAATATATCAAGTTTTGCTACTTTAGCTCGCGTTTCTTCTTCCCTAATTACTTCAGCATGTAATACAATTTGAAACTTGTTTTCCTCTTGAAGGTGTTCAATGATTACTGTATGTATGTTTAAGAAAGTCTTGGAGATGATTCTACGTATTTTGTCCTATTTCATTTGAGTGATTTGAAGAAACTTAGGTTGAAGTGAAGGGTCTTAATAGTATTCCTTGGCCTTAATATTTTCCCCTATATTCTTGTTTTCAACTATCCTAATCAACTCAAAGGAACAATCTTTGGCAAGAAATTAATTAAAAAATAATCGGGAAAGTCTTAAAAAGAGTATTATTGATATTATAAGATTATCCAAATTAACTAATTCATTATATTAAAATATTTTTCGAATTTAACCATCAATAAAATTATTGATATTATTGCTACAGGTAGTTAACTAGTCATTTCAAATAATTAATTTGATTAATTATAACATACTTCATACAAATTTTTCTTTGGTCATAAATAAATTTTCTTCTTTTCGAGGTAAACGTAGATACAAACATACCAATCACAAAAATTGATTGTGACAAAAATTCCTATAATTATTGATTTATCCATTAGATATTATTTCAAATTAATACCATTTCCATCATAATCTGGACCAAGTAACCTTTTGAATAATATATCAAATTTTGCTAATTTAGCTCGAGTTTCTTTTTCCTTGATTACTTCAGCATGTAATACAATCTTAAGCTTGTTGTTTTCCTCTTGAAAGTGTTCAATGATTATTTTATATGTTGAGGTTGAAGCGTTTGGCTTAAGACCGTATCTAAGGCCTTGCATATAGCTAGAACGAGTCACAAATACCATATCATAAATGTCCTCCGCATTGAGCTCATTCTCTCAGACTTAGAATTCTCTAATAACTCCATCTTATTCTCAAATAAAAAAAGAAAATCGATTTTCAATCTACATATTACAACTTATTACTACATTAATAGATGAACAAAAATATTGAACAAACTTTTATACTTACATGATTATTTTCTAATTTTTCTAACATACATCCTTTACCTTCATTATAGTAAGTGACTTTATATAGTGTGATCTTATCATATTCTTGTCTATGTAGTTCTTTCTTATTCTGTTTTACTAAACAAGAAAACAAGGTACAATAAATAATGTAGTGTTTATTGATTTTAAGTATAACTTGCAATCATAAATCTTACATATTTATTTCAAACAACTACAAATGACTTTGATCCTTGATTTTAAGGTGTTTTTATTTTTGATCTACTGACTCTTGCCTTCTTACAATTTTCTTCAATCAAGAAAAAAAATATAACTTGGTCATTAAATCATCTAACAAGATTAATATAAGCAAATGTGAAGGAAAATAAAACAAACATGAACTTTCAGGTCAAGCCAATAGCCACACAAACTATTCCAATTTTGTTCATACATTTGTTTGAGAACATGGCTTTGTTCCTCACGCATCAGAAGGAAAATATTTATGATACTTATGTAACTTGAAACAACGATCCCTGGTCCTTTGTTTCAATAATGAAGTAACGCATTTTCAAATATTTGGTTCTGAACATTCACAATGTTCAATTTCAACTGCAAATAATAAGTAGAAGTGTAATTAATCTCAAAATTATTGAAACAATATTGTACAAAGTTAAAGATTTTGTATAATAACTGTAACTTTTTCCAAAGCATTTTTAAGTAAGTTATCTTCTTTTAAGTCCTTAACATGTTTCAGATAAGCAAATACTGTTCTTGTAATACTTCCCAACTCACGTGAAAATTTGCAGATTGGATCTTGTCTACAAGATGACCTTGTTGAGTATCAATCTGCATTGATAACTTGCAACTCATTGCAACATTCATTTGTTACAATTCAAAACCTTTAGTTTTATCTCTACCTCTTTTGCTAAATTCTTGTCCATTTAATGTTTATATTACATTAATTAAGAGTTATTTGTTTTTATTTTAGGCACATTTGATTTGGAACATCTAATACCATAAATCAAGAAACAAACTTTCAAAGGAGCTTGGGTGAAAAAAGGTTAATGTTTTAGCCACCTAAAATGTTAATGTTTTGGAATACAAAGAATGGAGGTTTTGCATGAACGATAAATTAAAAAGGAGTGGGAAAAGGATAAATAGAGAGCATGAGATGATGGACTTTGACAATACATAAGAGACAAAAGAGAGGTGGCAATCAAGGAATGAAGAGTGGGCTGTGTAGAGAGAACAGAAGAAAAACAAGAAAGGAGAGCTGCGTTGGTGCTGGAGAGGCGGCGTAAGTGGACCAATAACAAGCAACAAATCACGCAAGCAACTGGAGAAAAAAATGTTGATTGGAGAGTGCATGAAGAGAAGCTAGGCATGAACAACAAACAGTGCTGGGACGTAAAAAGGAATGAAAAACGCTGAAATTGGGGATGTGAAGGATGTTCTATGGGATTAAAAAGACGAGAGACCTCCATTAAAAATCATCTACACAAGAAAGGAAGGAAGCAACCCCACTTAAAAACATATATCTCCATTAGTTGATTCACTCAAGAGTTGGAGAATAACGAAGAGCTGGTGGCATAAAAATAACGTGAGCTGGTGGCATGAGCATGTTGATGAAGCAGCTGGTGGCATGAGCACGTTGATGAAGACATTGAAGCCGCTACGTTGAACCTTCCATTGGACACACAACGTTGAAGACAGCTGGTGGTTTAAAAAATGATAAAACAAGCAGCATGGTGGACATGAAATGAAGCAGCCATGTTGAAGAAAACTGAAAGAGCTGGGGGAAAGAAGAGAACCGAAGCAACACCTGGTGGCAAGAGCAACAATTGAAGACAACTGGTGGAAGTTGTAAGAACTGAATGCAAATAAATAAAATTGTGAAAAATGCTTCGTCTCCTTTCATTGATAGATATGTATATTTATACATGGTACAAGTATTGATATTGACCACTGATCTTTTATTTGTTTTGATCTAATGGTTGTTATCTATAACAGAATAACAATATCGGTTATTTGTACAGCTGTCAATGTTGAGTGACTCAATCTGGTGAAATACAGGTGTAGAGGAGCTCTTCTAGAAGAATCAACAAGAATGTCAGTTGCAGTATTAGGTCAGTCCTGTATACGGGCTTCTTGGGCTTTTATGAATTAAGGGCTCCAGTCCACTTGAGGATTTAACTTGCTCACAATCGATGGCCTTTCTTTGATCTGAACGTTGTCTTCTCGAACATTCTCTGTCAAGCGAGAGTGAGGGAGAGCTGACACACGAAGCTTAAAGATTTATCGACAACGTTTTGGCTGCTGGCCTATCTTCAACACCAACATCGTCTCCTCGAGTATTCCCTATCAGGCGAGAGTGAGGGAGAGACGAAACATGGAGTTTGGAGATCAATATCGACGTTCTGGATGCTGTGAGTGGTTTTGTGAGTAAGTCGGCTAATTGATCTTCAGTATTTATATATCTCACATCTAATTGTCCACTGGTTATTTTATCTCATATGAAATGTACATCGACTTCGATGTGCTTCGTGCGGGTGTGAAAGACTATATTTTGGGCAAGTAATTGAGCTCCATTATTGTCGCACCAAAGAATTGGTGTGTTGTAGAGTAAACCCTAGTTCTTTGAGTAGTGAGTGTAGCCATAGAATCTCTGTAGAGTATTGAGCTAGGGCTCTGTATTCTGCTTCAGTATTGGAGCGGGATACTGTAGTTTGCTTCTTTGAGCTCCAAAATACCAAATTGCCCCCTAGGAGGACACAACCACCTGTTGTGGACTTCCTATCATCAGGATTTTCCTCCCAATCAGAGTCACTATATGCTTGTAGTGGCAGAGGTTGTGATGAAGGACAAAAATGAAAGGCAAGGTTAGTAGTGCCTTTAAGATATCGAAGAACTCTTTTACAGGCAACCCAATGTGTATCTAGAGGTCTTGATGAAACATTGACTTAAACGATTTACAGTGAAGCTGATATCAGGACGTGTGTGACACAGGTATTGGAGGGCACCAATGATGCTTCGATACAAAGTGGGATCAACAAAGGGATGACCATCAAGAGTAGATAGCTTGGTGCCAAGTGTAAGAGGAGTTGGACAGGGAGAGCAGGCTGTCATTTTGGCACGAGCAAGGAGATCCAATATGTACTATCTTTAAGAAAGGTATAAACCAGTCTTATCCCTATAAACTTCAAAACCAAGGAAATGATTAATACTGCCCAATGTTTTTAAAGCAAATCTGCTGTTTAGTTGTTGTATGATCTTCTGGATTGTTGCATTTGAGTTCCCTGTTACTAATATGTCATCAACATATATTAATAAGAGCAATAATGAACCTTTGTGATGCTTGTAGAATAAAGATGTGTCAGACATTGAATTTTGGAAACCCCATTGTAGCTATGTAGACTTAAGAGTATTGTACCAGGCCTTTGGAGCCTGCTTTAGGCCATAAAGAGCTTTGTTGAGTTTACAAACATGAGTGGGCCGTGTAGGATCAGCGAAACCAGTAGGTTGAGTAATGTAGATGCCTTCGAGTAGTGAGCCATTTAGGAATGCATTGTTGACATCTATTTGCTGGATGTCCCAATTGTGAGAAACTATAAGAGAAAGCATGACCTTGATAGTTGATGACTTTACTACAGGACTATAAGTTTATGTGAAGTCAAAACCTGGGGTCTGACTGAATCCTTTGGCTATTAGATGAGCCTTATATTTGTCAATGGCATCAGTAGATGCGTACTTGATTCGGAACACCCACTTAGTACCTAGCAGCTTCATAGTGAGGTATAGGGGACTAAATGCCAAGTGTTGTTTAGTTTGAGGGCTTGAATCTCGTCTGCCATGGCTTGTTGCCATAAAGGATCTTTAAGAGCTTCTGTAGGAGTTTGGGGTGCCGAATTAGGGATTGAGGAGAATGTGGAAAGGTAGGCTTTAGGCTTATAGATGCCACTCTTACAGCGGGTTTGCATTGGATGAGAGTTAGTAACAGTGGGAATAGTGGTTTGGGGAATAGGAGTGGAAACAGGCTGGTCTGTAGAGTGATCAGGAGATGTACGTGAAGATGATAAGTGATCAGATAGAGTATGAGGAGAAGAGTTTACCTATGTTGTAGTGAATGAAGGATGTTGTTGCACGAAAGAGGCTACTGGCCGAGACTGAGCAGGAATAGCCTATAGAGCATATGTGAGAACAGAAAATGGGAGGCTAGAAGATGCTGGAGAGCAAGAAGAGGGTTTACAAAAAAGTTATGAATAAGGAAATTCTTTTTCATTGAAGTTGACATGTTTAGAGATGTAAACATACCCTTTTGGATGTAGACATCTGGAGCCCTTATGAAAGCGGCTGTACCCAAGAAAGACACATTTACTTATATGAAAACCCAATTTGTGTTTATTGTAAAACCGTAGGAAGGGAAAACTTGGAGATGATTGTAGGAAGGTTTTTGGTGAAAAAGCTTTTGAAAAGGTGACTGATTGTGAAGGGTTGGGGTGGGTAGGAAATTGATTAGATAAGTTGTTGTTTGAAAAGCTTCAAGCCAATAATTCAAGGGCATTTTGGCATGGGAGAGTAGTGTGAGGCTAGTTTCTGTTACGTGTCTGTGTTTTCTTTTCGAAATTCCATTCTGTTGATGGGTATAAGGACAACTAAATCTGGTTTGTATTTCGTGGGTTGCAAGAAAGGGTAATAGAGCAGTAAATTCACCACCCATATCACTTTGGAGAGCTTTTATTTTTTGATTTAGTTATAATTCAGCTGATGCTTTGAATTTGGTAAAAACTGCTAATGTGTCTGATTTGTTTTTGAGGGGATAAAACCAAGTAAATCTGGAAAAGGCGTCCACAAAAATAATGTAGTATCTATGCCCATTTGTAGAAGGAAAAGGACTAGGACCCCACACATCGGTGTGAATTATTTCTAGTGGTTTAGTGACAGAAATAGGATGTGATTGAAATGGTAATTTATGTTGTTTACCACACTGACATGAATCACAAAATTGGAGAGATTGAGAGGAAAATTTATGATTCATTGATTGCAGAACATATTGTAATACAGAAGCATTAGGATGCCCTAATCGAGCATGCCACATGTTTACATTTAACTTAGAAAGTAATGCAGTACATGTTTTAGGGAAATTAAACCGAGATTGGATAGAGGTAGATGATGGGGAGGCTTCAAGGATGTACAGACCATTCTTGAGCAGTCCCTTGAGTAGTATCTTCCCTGTAATTTTGTCCTTGAAAACACAGCAAGAGTCAGTAAACTCCACAATAATATTGTTATCTTTAGTTAACTGAGAGATGTTGAGCAGATTTTTGCTGATTTGAGGTACATGTAGGATATTATACAGTGTGAGTGAAGTGGTAGAGTAAGAAGGGATAGATGAAGTACCAATATGAGAGATAGGGAGATGACTACCATTACCAACTGTTAGCTGATCTTTGCCTATATAGGAATTGTGGAGTGTGAGGATCTGCAGTGACATGATTTGTGGCAGCACTGTCAATGAATCAATTGGGATCCGAATTTGATTCAATAGAGTTCTATGTAGTGTGATGAGCCAAATAGGCTTGTTGAGGTAATGGATGACCCGAATTAATTTGATCGGTAGTTGATCTGGGACCTTGCCAATGAATGTCAAATCTTTTGTGACATTTCAGGGCATCATGACCCTATTTGCGACAAAGTTGGTAGTAAAAACGAATGTTTCTGCCCCCTCGTCCGCGACTTCCTCTTCCTCTATAGAAACCACGACTATTGGAAGGAGCCCTATGAGGATTTTGAAAATGCTAAGCCAGATTTACAAAAGCATTAGGAATAGAGACCTGAGAGTTAGCATGTTGCTGCTCTAGCCTTGTCTCATGCATCATTACTGTGTAGAGAACATCCTGTATAGAAGAAATACCAAGCGAACTTGTTAGAAGAACCACAACGGAATCATACTCACTGCCTAGACCACTTACTGCACTAAGAACAAGTTCTTGTTCTGTGACAACATGACCATCAACTTTTAGGGAGTCTCCAATGGACTTGATCTGATGAATATAGTCAACAATGGAGGAGGCACCTTTCTGCATAGAAGAGAGCTTCTGTTTGAGCTGCAGAACCTTTGCTAGAGAGGTTTGTGCATAAAGCTGGACTAGAATTTGCCAAAGCTCATTTGTGGAACTGGCATGATTCACTTGTCTAATCACAGAATCACCGATTGTGGTGAGTAACCAGCAAAGCAGAAGCTGGTCAATGAGTTTCCAGTTTTTATAGGCTGGGTTGGGAGTTGAAATAGGAGTGGAGGATCCATCTGATGCAGAAGTGTGTAGAATCGCTGGTGGTGGAGAATGATAAGAAGAGATATAGATCTCTAAGTCTAGTGCTCTAATGGTAGCTAAGATTTGTGGCCTCTAGTTTAGATAATTGTTCTGATCAAGCTTTAGAGGAAGATTGAAGTTGAGGGTTTTCACAGGAGCAGAAAATTCAAGAGGGGCTGTGGAGGAAATAACATTACTAATATCAAATGATGATGAGGAAGCCATTTGACAATTTGTCTCTGCAAGCTCTGATACCATGTAAAAACTGAATGCAAAGAAATAAAATTGTGAAAAATGCTTTGTCTCCTTTCATTGATAGATATGTACATTTATACATGGTACAAGTATTGATATTGACCATTGATCTTTTATTTGTTTTGATCTAATGGTTGTTATCTATAACATAATAACAATATCAGTTACTTGTACAACTGTCAATGTTGAGTGACTCAATCTGGTGAAATGTAGGTGTAGAGGAGCTCTTTTAGAAGAATGAACAAGAATGTAAGCTGCAGTATTAGGTTGGTCCTGTATAAGGGCTTCTTGGGCTTTTATGAATTAAGGGCTCCAGGCCACTTGAAGATTTAACTCGGCTCACAATCGGTGGCCTTTCTTTGATCTGAACGTTGTCTTCTCGAATAGAAGCAAGTAATGGTGCGTGAATGAGAGGGCTAGCAACTTGGTAGCTGCATTAAAAGAGGAGAGTAGCATTACAGTGAAACAAGAGAAGGAGCTAATAGTGGAGAAGGGACATGCATGAATAAGGTGGACACAAACCTTATTTGTCATGTCAATGAATAGTAACAAAAGAGGAGAAGGCTGGCTACACTATGTGCGTGAATAGAAGACAAAAGCAAGAGAAGAGTTGCAGTGTTGTAACGAATTTGAATGGGTGGACCACCAACTTATTTGTCACATCAGTGAAATAGGAAAGAGGGAGATAGTTGCAGTAGCAAAGAGAGCTTCAGTAGGTGAGACATTTTTTTTAATCCCACTGTCACGGTTTTGCATGAACAAAAGATGGAATCAATGGCAGTGATAGAAGAGGTCGACATTAGAGAATTTTTTGGATAGAAACAATCATCTCTCTTGAAGATTATATATCGAGTGTTTTGTTTTTAATTTTTACTTGTTAATTCCTTATTTATTTTAATTGTGTGGATTTAATCAATGCAACCATATATTATGATCATGATTTATGTTACATTGATGAATATGTGTGAGTACGTTTTTCATTTCGGTTAAGGTTAAGATTGATATTGTATTAAGATAATTTTTGTGGTATTGAATGCATCTTTAATCTTAATTTAGCTTGATCACCTAGATTAAGACCTTAGATGATTGAATGCCACAATCAATGTGATTTAATTTATCGAAAAATTAATCAAGCAACATACTTGAGACTAAAGTGTAGACCAACCTTAGGATCTTATGTGAGGACACCTAGGATTCTTGTATTGAACGATTTTTTATTCCGAATTATCTATGAACCAAGTAGGTAACTCAGATTTAGATGAGAAGGAATACCCATGAACATTGGGTTCGACTTGCTTAAGTGAAATATTTCCTAAATCAATCCACCGTTACAATTTTATTTTTAGTGTTCAATTCAATTGAAATCTAATACCTTAACCGATTTCTGTCATTTGATTGAATCTGATTGTTTTTTAATTCATACCTTGCATTTTCATATTTCCTTGAATTCTTAATCGTCTGAGTAATTTTTCATCATTTAATTTAATTGTCTTGCGTACTGAAATTTCCTTGGGTATGATATCCGGTTCTTATAATTTTATATTACTTGTCGACGGGGTGCGCTTGCCTCTACTTGGTCTAGATAAAATTCAATATATATTTTTTGTTTAGACCGCAATAAGTTTTTGATGCTGTTATCGAGGAAAATTCTTTCTATTGTGAGTCATTAGGTTAGACGGTGTTAATTACATAACATTCTTTCTTGGGGTTGTTTTAGATGTATTTAGTTTATCTCATTAGGTTGGGATGATATTGTTTACTATTTTGACGAGTTGATAATAACATTTTTAAATTGAAAAAGATATTACATAACATTCAATGATCAAAACCTTTATTTGATTTTATATTTTGACTAATTACTATTTTAAAGAAAAAATAGTTAACTTATTAGTATTCAACCTATTTTAAGAATGGTTAATTATAAAAATAATCTCATGCTTTATTCAATTTTGCAATACTTGACCATACTTTAATAGTAATCTTAACTTCCAATTTGGTTCAAACTTCAAACAAAATAAACACATTTTCAAGCGGCCAACTTGCTCACTGACATTGACAAGATTTCAACTTCAACAATTAGACCACCAGAGCAGCAACTTTCGCAAACATAACAAGCATCAGCTGGCTCGTCACTTTTCAATTTCTCATCTGTGGTGAACGCCTTGGAAACTGCAAGATTTTAATTTTTGCTGTAAAATAACAGTTGAATAGGAAAACAGTAACTCTACAACCTTCAAATTTATGCAAACCAAAAGATTGTAAAATCATTTTTATTACAAATTGCATTTAATTACAAAATTAATAACACTAACACAAAGGATTGGACAACTAAAACGTAAGCATTGAGTTCTAGGATTATTCTTGCATATAGATCTTTTCTACTACTCAACAGGATGATTTATAACAATTAACATAAACAAAATATTTTAAACAAAGTAATTGAAAATATTTTACCTTTATAATTTTTGTTAAGACATCTGTTTGTCACTCGTAGCTCGTAATTTGCAAATACTCGGTCCTTTGGACCAAGATCATGCCCCTCAATAAGCTGTAGACATAACAAGGACAGTTGAAATTCACCAAAATCTACAGGTACATATCTTAATCTCCTGAAGACAATAAGAAAACACTTTTAGATAGTTTAAAAATTAAATCAAATGGGATTTTAAA
>JAOSBK010003218.1:0-13654 GCA_027568895.1 Erythroxylum shatona
GAGCTATAGAACTCCGATTGAGATGATTCTTTCTTCAAAGTAAACTAGAGAGTTAAAGATACAATTTCTTTGAAGAAGTCAAATTGAAATCTTGGTTTGAAGATTTCCAATTTTTGTTCACAAATAGGAGAAATGAGTTCGAACATGGTGATTAAGTTATGTGGGCACACCATTGGACAAATCGTGAGGAAAATGATTGAAAGTTTTTAAAAAAATCGATGATGGTTAAGGAGACCTCATTGGAATGCGTTCACGTCATATGGTTCCGTTTAAGGGTTGGGTTCCGGAAACGGCATCCAACACTCCTATCCCCCTGACGATATCCCGACCCGGGGCTTCGGCTACCTGGAAGGGAATCACCGCCTCTTGGCAATTTGTTTGCTAGGGCCTAACATGGGAGCTGGGTAATGGGAGGCGTACCTTTTTTTGGTTGGATCCTTAGTTGCCTGAATGGGGCCCTCTCGTTCGAGTCGCCACCTCTCCCGTCCTTGATCGTTTTCATGTCGCCACCGTCGCAGACGTCACGGACAGCCGGGGCTGCTGGCTTTGGCAGGATATCCATCAGTACCTTCCCGCTGCGATCTGCCTTGCGATCTCCCCTTGCTGCTCGGATGCGATGGACATCAGGCCAGACAGGGTGGTGTGGGCTCCGTCAACCCAAGGGCGATTCACAGTGGAGTCTGCCTATGATCTGATTGTTGGGCGTTCCCGGGGCTCCCCCCCAAGCTCTGGGAGATTATTTGGAAATGGCCTGGTCCCCAGCGGATTCGATCTTTTCTCTGGCTTGCTGCCAAGCACAAACTTCTGATGAACCTGCACCACGTGACACGGCATCTGTCCACGGATGACCGTTGTCCAATCTGTGGGCAGGTTGAGATGACTATTCATGTGCTCCGGGACTGTCCGCAGGTAGCAGCCTTGTGGCGACAGTTCCCTCGAGTGGCAATTCCCCCGTGTTTCTTTCAAGAGGAAGCAGAGCCGTGGTTCCAGTCTTACCTTACTCGGCAGGTCCGGGTGCACCAGTACCCGTGGACCACTATCTATGGAGTCGCGTGCTGGTTCCTTTGACGGTGGCGGAACAGCAGCCTCTTTGAGGCTGGTTTACTTGGCCGGAGAATGGCACCCGTCTTATTCTAGAGTACGTCAAGTGGATATCTCGCGCTCGCTCTATAGAGACCTGTGTCTTTCCCGCCCCGGGTTTTCCAGTGGGTACCCTTGTGGGTTGGTCCAAACCCTTGGAGGGGTGGGTAAAGGTCAACACGGACGGTACCATTACCTCCGAGTCTCTTACCATGTCCGCTGGCAGCTTAATCCGTGATTGTCAAGGAATTTGGTGTGGAGGGTTTCAACACCGCCTTGGTCGAGGTTTGTCCTTAGAAGCGAAGCTTTGGGGTGTGTATTCCGGCCTTAATTTGGCCTGGGAGAAGGGGTACCGCCGGGTCATAGCCGAAGTTAACTCGTTAGAGGTTATTAATATCCTCTCTGATCCTAATTTTGTACTGACTGGCTTTCTTCCTTGGTGTCAGGTATCCGCGAGCTTCTTCACCTTTCATGGGAGACTCATCTCCAGCATGTCTTCCGGGAAGGCAACCAGTGTGCGGACCGCTTGGCTCACTTTTCCGTCCACCTTCGCCCTGGGCTCTATACTCTTCAGGAGCCGCCTGTTGGCCTCAGGGAGTTGCTCGGCCGTAATGCGGACAACGCGTTGTATTCCAGAGGCTGATTTTTTATTTTTGTTTTTGTTTTTCCTTGTAACAAAAAAAAAAGGAGTCCATCCTAGTATGTAGAGGGGTATTGATAGAAGCTCTGATTAGTTGTTGAGTATGAAAAAGACTTCTTTGGCCTATCTAATTATCGAACCAAAAGGAGATGAGCTTTCCATTGCTAATAGTGCAAGTCATATGTTCCTATACAAAATTTCTTATGTACAATAAGTGGTTTAGAAAATACGAATTACTTGGTGATATGCATAAAACTACTAAACAAGCTAGGTAAAAAAAAACTTAGGCTAAATCCATAAGAGATAAATACTACTTATTTACAAGTATAGGCTAACTATAAGAGGAAAAAATTAAAAGATTTATGGGAACTATAAGGATCTCTTTACGAGGGATCCATTATCTTAATCCTAATACACCAATGTTTTCTATTGTGGGTCATCTCTTCGATAAGTTCCAACGTTAGCATGTTTCTTTATAAAGGACGTGTGGATAAAGAGGTAATCACACAACTGCAAGGTAAAGAGTATGGTCTGCGGGAGCATGGTGAGCTGATCAAGGTTCGTGTGGTTCCTTATGAACAACTATAGCGCATGACTGCTGATGCTAAGGTGTTGATGGCCATTGCACTCTGTGAAATGGCAAAGAGAGAAGGCTTGTTGCCTCTGAAAAGCTAATAGGACAACTCTTTACTCCCCTAGCCACTACTTTATTTGTTGTCAACATGGGGAATTTGTATGTGGATTTCACTTTTTCGCATTCTATCAAGTAGCCGTTTTTGCTGCTTACTATTTGCGTTAACTGATGTTTGATAGCATTATTTGCAATAAATGATTACTCGGTCATTGAGAAAAGTTTATGTTTATTGTTGGCCTCACTCTCCTATTGATTCCATCATAAATTCAGGTGATATTGGATTCTCTTATCTTCGCAAAATTTCTTTCCCGAGTCCATTTAATGGAAGTCTGCCATGTCTCATGTACAGAGAGGGCATAATAAGCTAACAAAAAAAAGCTTTGTTTCAAACCCAAAACTCCTACCTTGATACTAGTTGAGAGACATTACTTCCTGGCTCGTACATTTATTGGACTGGATTAACAGTTCAGAAAAGGGATTTTGACGTATTAGATAAAAGAAAAGCAAATTCCTAGTCGGCGAATTTCTTCCGGTGAAAAATTCTGTTATGGCCATTTGACAGTAATTATGTTTTTGAAGTTTGTGATTGTGACCCTCCACTTTTAATCGACGAGATTGTATTAGAAGTTTTGTTTTTGGTCACTTATCATTGTCATTTGTTTATTTATTATATTTATGATATCTAAGTAAGCGCATTTACTTGTTATTGTTATTTCAATTTTCTAAGCTTGGAGTATTGTGTTTGGACCAAGGTGAGGTTTCAAGTTTTTATATCACAATCCAATTAGTCTAATGGGAATCTCTGCACTGGTGTCTCTATTGGAACCCTCTCTGTTAAGGGTGACGCTGCACCTGACGAAAGGAACGTTGTTTACGAAGACCACGGTGGTTCTCAGTGCTTTCGTCAACCACGCCTCCCCTCCACACCATTGCCCGCTTAGGTGCCAGGTAACTGCTCTCTTTTTTTTATTGATCCGATCTTGGATGCAAGGCGCGAGGAAACAACCTCAGCCCCATGCTCAATTCCCAGGTACACATTTGTTACTCCGTGCTTCTTAAAGTGTTAATGCAAGTTATCCGTGTCGTCATGGGGTTTATCCTAGTTAGAAAGCTAGTATCTTAGACATCTTGTGTGTCTTTGTAAGTTTGTGGTGTTAAGGGGCCCCGTCCCAGTTTTCAGTTTGATCATTTTTAGTCTGGAGATGAAACTCGTGGGTTTCTCATGTAGTTGAAGATGAAGGTCCCGAGCATAGGAGTTCTCTATTATCGCGTTTGCCATGACCATTTACTCTCCTCTATAAACCCACTTTTAAGCCATAAAGCACAGTGCGTAACGTGCGATTCTTGCTCTTGAAAGAGCTAGAGTGGGATAGATCTGATTGTAAGCTATTGTTAGATTCAAACAGTCCAGTGTTCGACGACGGCGAGGCTCGGCAGTGTTGTGTGATATTGAATGTTTTTTAATTATTATTATTATTTTATTTTACTTAGTGTTTATTTATTCATTTTAAATGGCTTGTAGGGTCTGACATACCTTTCCCGTTACCTGCCTTGAGCCACCTGACATGTATCAAAAGCAATCTTTTTTTCGAGCTGTTGGTAGTCTGTAGTAAATACTGACGCATCTACTAATACCACACAATTTCCCTTGAACTTACTTTCCACTTTTCTCATCAACTATGTGCAAAAGATTTCTATTATAGAATCACCTTCGGGCTTCCCATCACCATCACTTGTCTGAACAAACAATTGCTGCCTATTGAGCGCCACAACTTTGCCACATGTGGTTGAGTGTGCCTATCCCCAATTGTTCCAACTTCCAAGGCTTTCATGGTCGTTGTTGCTTCTGCATGCTTATAGTTTTTCTTCCCTGTTGTTGCCTATCCATTTTTTAAAATATTAATTTTATTCCTAGCATTATGTGTATGAGTAGTTTGATTTTGGTATCCCTACTATTCTTTTATTGCTTTATCAGATTGTTATCTGCAGTGTCATTAATCGTGATATTTATTTATTTATTGAGTTTTCCTATTTTTCACTTTCCTGCTTTCTTTGCAATATTATTTATATTAATAGTAGCGTATAAGATCGTGGGATTGTCGCCCTCTTAGGGTATTGATCAGGGAAGACTTATAGTGCAGGTAGCAACGAGAAAAGCTGGTCTTGGCAAGGTGAAAGGTAATAACAGATTATGGTTACCATCAGGTATATTTATGGATGTACTACTAGTCTTTCCGTATTTTTTTTTTGTAACTTACATTTTTATTATCATGTCACATATGCATGTGGGCCTACTGAAAACAACCTCTCTACAATGTAAGGGTAAGGTTGCGTACTATCAGGCCCCCCCAGACCTTGTTTTATTGCGGAACTTCGGAGTATGATGATGATAATGATAATTTGAAATAACATGTATCATGTAAATATATCCAAGAGTATGTTGATAATGAGACAATTTTTTAAGAGTTATCTTTAGAAAGTTAGGAGTAGATCACGGAGATGGTTGTATATATATTCATTGATGTGGTAAAATAACTCAAAACAAAAAAAAAAGCTTGACTAAAAAAATTTTAAATGATAACTTTTGATTTGACGAAGAAGTAGCAATATACCCCAAATTAGTCTATGCTTTATTAAAGCAAGTATAAGGAAAAAAACACTCTTTGTATAAAAAAAAGTTAGCCTCTGCAACGTTGTTTATATTATATTTGTAAGCTAACCCTATAAACCTATAACTAAGGAATGTGAGATATTATCTAGAGTAAGAATCGAAAGTGAAGAAGGATGTTAACACAAAAGACTTTATCATTTATAAAATAAATAAAAGAAGGTAAATCATTAGTTATAAACTTTAATTTAGTGCGGTGAAGAGTAAGAGTTGAAGGGTAAAGCTAATAAAAAGAAACAAAATAGCTCATCTATAACTAATCAACCCAGCCCATAAAACAAATAAACATAGGGGTATATGTATATAAGAAGACAACAAAAGGGAATTAAACACCCAATACAAAAGACTATCTTCTTCTTCTTCCTGTCCTTTTTTATCTAGCTAGTAAGTGTTTAAATACACTGTCTTTCTCCTACTTGTGAAACTCTTCTCATGTATTCCCAGATTTTGTTTGTTTTGCAGTAAACTGTGAAAATTGTGGAGGTTAACAATCCAAAAATCCATTAGAAAGGCATAGGCTTCACAAAGGTAGAATTTTTTTGGCAATAATTATATGCCTGTTATTGTAAGTTTTAATCATCCTACACTGGTTTATAGTTGGACTGTAAATTATGATTGTTTAGGACAATAAATTGAAGTCATGGGAAAAAATAAAAATGGAGAAAAGTGGATGAAAAATGAGAAAAAAGAGGAGGTAGGAGAAGAGGAAAAGGTAAAAAAAGAGGCAATTTAGGAAATTTTAAGTTATATTAATAGGCAAACTAAGAAATATAAAAATTTAAAGGAAAAAGTGTAATTTAATTCTAAGAAGGGCATTTTTATTAATAAAAATAAATGAGGGTAAAATAGGACTTTTAATAGTTAAGAGTATTCTAGTAATTATAATAGTTAGATTAAGTAAATATATTTTTAATAATTAAAAATAAAGTGGAAAAGGGAATAATGTTGGATTATTAAGTGTAATTGAATTGAAATTTTTTCTTTAATAAGTCTAATAGAATTTTGTAATGTCTAGGTCCGAAAGTCGAATTAAGGAGTGAATTAGACTTATCAATTAGTTAAATAGAAATTTAGATAAGGATAACCTTAGACTGCACTCTTAGAATAGTGGACGATTTTTGAAACTTTGAATTTTTTATTAATAATTTATTTTATAACGAATCATATTTTGAATTAGTCATTAATTAAATTAACGATTAATATATGATTATTCATTTTAAATAATCAACAAAGTAAAAGGTGCTTTGCTTTTATGTTTTGTTACGTATTATGAGGTGTATCCCTTGTTAATTCGGTGAAAAATGTGTTAATTAAATTTTTAGCTGTGCATAAGGAAGAATATTAACGTAAATTGAATTTGGATAATACCAGCTCTATCCAATTGGTTCTGTAAATATGTTTTCTAATGACTTCTAAGGTTTATTTATGAAGCTTTTTGATTTATGTTCTAACCAAATTATGATATATAAGGTCTCAAGATTTGGTTTATATCTAGGCAGATTGGACTTAATTACATGAAATCCTGTAATGTTCAATATGGTTCCTCTCTTTGAATGATGTCCTTCACTTTAGCTTTGCTTAACAACATGTCTAATTGAGTTAAAATACGATATTTTGTATAAGGCACCCAAATCATTCCAATTATCATACTAAAACCCAAAATCTTGTCTATTGGATATAAGGTCCTTATTTCTTAGCTAATGGAGTCTATCATCCCAAGCATCTAATTAATAATATATTAATTATCATTCCTAGTTTTCAAATTCCAGAAGCCTAACAATGGGAATGCATACATTTGACTCAAATGGATTCCTTTTTAATGAATAATATTCATATCCTCTTCACAATTAACATCTTATTTATGTCTTTGATGGGAATAATTCAAAAATCCCCCTTTTCTTTTCGATAATATAATTGAACCATTTTACTTTAGTTATTATTTCCTTCTTAACTTCCCTTTTCCATGGAAAGTTCTTGATAATTCTCTTTGTAGCCTTGATTAGACTCTTTGGTAGAATTAGAAGAGAGCTCCAGTATATATGCATGTTATTGAGTACTAAGGATATAAGTTGAAATCTACTTGCATATGATAAAAGTTAGTTCTACCAGTTACTAATCCTCTTCCATTTTGAGTTAAGATGTGGTTAACCTTACCTAAATGATGGCCTTCTAGAATTCTAAGATACTTGAATGGAGCTTCCAAAAATTGGAGTTTTAAAAAGAAGCTCAACTACATTCTTTGGTCCTACTGACATAAAGATCTTGCTTTTGCTGGAATTTATGCCAAGATCAAAGATCTTAATAAAGGAATGAAAGGAATTCATGTAAGATTTAAATAGAGAAGGGGTTTGTACCATTAAGCAATAATAAATCATCAGTAAATGCTAAGTTGCATAACTTGAGTTCTTTGTATTTGCTATAATACTTGAAATTTTACTTTTATCAATATAGTATGAGATGAGCATAGTGAGTAGCTCAATATAAATAGTAAAGAGCTAAAGGGAGAGGGGATCTCTCTTGCATTAATCTTTTAACTCTATTAAGCATTAGTGTTTGCTTTCCTTTCACAAGAATACCGTTAGAAGTTGTAGAGAAGCGTTGCTAATTCATTTTATTAAAAAAAAAAATTAGAAATCGATTTTCACTAACTAGCTTTTTACAGATACTTTGCTATGTTAATTCTTGAATAAATCATGAATAAGGATAATGTTATATCCTATGTTTCTCTTTTTAACGAAAACTCTTTGAATAGGACTTATCATGTTCTTTAGAACTTCTTTCGGCCTTGAAGTAAGCATTTTAAAATGATCAACAAGAGATTGGTCTAAAGTTCTATAGGTTATTGTGACTAACAATCTCGAGAATTAGGCTAACATAGGTTTTATTAACTTCTCTCGGCATTTTCCTTCTAGAGAAGAACTTCGTGATTTCCTATGAGACTTTATCACCAACAATATTCTATGTCTTCTAAAACAATAGAGCATTAGAGCCATCAGGGCTTAAAGCTTTGTTTGGACTAATGTTAAAGACAACTACATCTATATCAGCTCTATTAAATTGCACAACAAGTTGGTTTACTTGTATTGAATCGATTAATTTAGGAATGAAATGTCTGAGTGCTTGCACAATAGAAAGAAAATGAAAAAAAATTACAATAACTATTTTAAAATGAACTTCTTATTCATTAGATAAAGAAGATTTAGTATCATTAGTTAGGAAGTCTTTAAAGTAGTTGTATGTCAAAGACTTGAGGACGTAGTAGTTACAAATTGTGTTTTTATATGGATTTGATAGTGCATTAATTTTGATTCATTTCCTTCTTATCAAGATTGCATTGTAATAGAATTTAGTATCTTTATCACCCTCATTAAGGCAAAGGATCCTCAATTTTTATTTTTATGAGAGAATTATGACCTTCAAAAATTTTGAAGATCATTTTAATAATATTTTATATATGTTTATGTTATTCTAACTCATTAAGTTAATTTATTTAATTTTGAGTAAAATTATCCAATAATGATATATGGAGATTAAAGAATGGGAGGAATTTGGTAGACATAATAAAGATGATCAAAAACTCATACTTGTCAATAACAAGGAGCTTCTCAAACGTATTTAGTTGTAGCTTATAATTTGTATTATTCATATGTGCTATAACTTCAATTAATTAAAAGGGGTAAAAAATGTATTCTGTATTTTATAAAAAAATAAAAAATCCCAAAATCATGTCATACGAACTATCATTTGTAAGAGATGACATATAGTAGAACTAGTGATAATAAAATTAAAGATAATTGTTACATTATAATGGTTGTTGGTTATGAGATTATTGACAATTACATGTATTATTAAATTATTAGAAACTTTAGATTTCACAGTTTATAGTCTTTTGAATTGAATTGGTATTTGTAATTCTTAGTTTTTTATAATCTTTTCCATTACTTTGCTGAACAACATAGATGCTAGCTATTTTGTACGGGCCCCCTCTTTTTGATCAGAAGAGGTTTTGGTCTAGTCCCCCTCTCCTTGTAATTTTGTTTTTAATTTAATAAAACGGGGAGCCATTCCTTCTAGGATGCTGCCCCTGGTTAAAATAAAACTTGAAGATAAAAGGTTAATGACAAAGTGATGAGAAAAACAAGTCCGTTAGGCACTAAATATTTGTTATTTCTTAGTATATAACTTGTACCTCTCTCTTTCCCTCTACAAAATGCTCTACCTTATCTTTATAAAATCTCTCTACAAAATGCCCCCCTTTAATCCAACGTTGTCCCAATTAAAACTTAAACTTCCATCTTGCTCTGCTTAATACCCCCATCTTCTTGTGATTTCTTCCTTTCCCTCTCTAATTTCTCCAACTTGTGCTTTACCATCTTCCCTTTCTGACTTCTTCCACCTTTCTTGATGTCTCTAATTTTTAGATTCCACTTCTCTATCCCTCCAGATACTATCCTAGATGATATCATTGACATTCACTATTTTCCCATGCAACCTACTTTTTGTTTTTAAACCCAACTTTTGTTTTTAAGTAACTTTACTTATAAAAAGATGTTACTTTTCCCTTTTTTTCATTAACGCAGACTATTAATTCATAAACTTTTCCACCATTACCTTGCCAGCCTTTAAATCGTCAATCACCTACCCTCCACCAACCTCCACCAACCTACACAAATAGGGGGATCCTCTGTCCCCCTTCCCCTGGCCCAACTCTGGCCCCCTCTCATCTGAGTCATTCATCCATGTGAAACCTACATAAATGGATGGCTCAGATGGGAGGGGGCCAGAGTTGGGCCAGAGGAAGGAGGACAGAGGATTTGGGGTCACACAAATAGCCAACTAACCCAAAACCATTTTCCATCTAGCACCAACAAAAAACAACCTATGGAACAGAAGCCGGAAGTATGTGGACGGGGAGTCCTTAAACCTTACACTCCACTATAGTTCTTTAGAATAGTCCTCCTAAAGAAATTAAAAGCATATCAGTTGTTGCACCAAATCTTGAGACGTTGAAAGTAGGTGCTAGATCTTGGGAATCTACACTAATAGGGTTCTTTATAGAGAAAAGGCCACCTTTTATAGTAATCCAAAGATGGGCAATGAACGAATGAAAAGCTAGAGGTATAACAAATGTCCTGCTATTTGAGGATAACTTGATCTTGTTTACGTTTACGTTCCAAATTGCAATAAATAAGGTAGTGGAAGAGGGCCCTTGACATGTAACTCAACTTCCATTATTGCTACAAATATGGCAACCTAACATTAGATTAGAAAATGTCAAAATACACAACATTCCAATATGGATTAACTTAAATAGTATACCCTTGGAGTGCTAAACCACACAGGGTCTTAGTATGTCTGCAAGTTGCCTGGGAAGACCGCTTTCTATTGATGAAAACCCAATGAAAAGAAAGTGGACTGGCTATGTAAGTTTATCTGTTAGTATGGATAAAAGTAAAAAGCTTCCTGATTTTATTTCCATTATAAGGCTAGGATCTGATAACTCTCATCAGGAGGATATGGTGCATGTTCCCTACCACTGGAAACCTTCCCCTATGTCTCATATAAAGATTTGGAAACCAATAGGTAAAGTATTTGCTAAGGGAGATTATGTTGAATTAATAGGGTTAAAGATTGATACTACTCGTTTCGAGGATTTCGAGCCTAAGGAAGAGGATAACAATGTAGTAATCAGTGTTTTGAAACTCGGACCGGACATTGAACCGGAGGCCTTACTGGTCACCAGTTTGACCGGTTCAACCACCGGTCGAACCGGTGTGACATCATAATTATGCAATAATTATATTTAATTATATATAATATTAAAAATATATCAAAATATATCCCAATCAATTGACCAGTTTTGACCGGTTCTTACTAGTTCAATTGAGAACTAGTTTTTAAGGGTGAACCGGACCGGATAGCCGACCGGTCACCGGTCGGACCGACCGGTCCGGTCCGATTTTCAAAACAGAGTCTGATACAGATTAATCGAGTATAAGCTTACTATTAAGTTCAGCAATAATATTCTTTGAAGTTGTTGCCATTCGGGAACTAATAAACTACGATTTATACAAAATTAACTAATAAACTAAAAAAGAATTAAGTGATTGATTATTTAAACAAGAACACATTGTAAATATATTTGTTCTTAATTTGACAATTTAAATAAGAATAAAGCGATTGATCTATGAAGAGTTTGATAAAAATGTTTTTATAAAAGTTGTAGTGATTTATAGGTTCTCACATGCACGATCGCGACTTTGGAGGTGAAGCGTGAAAATCACGATGATGTTATTTCAGTATACTTTTCACGCTTAATAATTAAAATGATCATAAATGCATCTAAAAACAATTGATATGAAATTAAATATGTGCTAATGTCACATTAGTCATGTAAGAATTAAATCTTAATAATTTGAATGTAAATGAATACTTATATAAAATTAATGTAAACACATTCTATAAATATTAAGATGATCTTATACAACAAAACATTGTGTTAGTTGCACAACAACCAACGAACAATCTATAAGTAACGAACTCTACGTAGAAACGAGTTAACTAGTTTGCGTGATACAGTTTGTGAAGCTCGATGTACAATAGGGTTGACTATTTCTATTGGAAGATCTAAAGGGTGTAAAGTTCTAATCAACTCGCTTTTACGCATTTCTTTAATAAATGTCATGACTAACAAGGTATAAGTCTTGTTGTTAGGCATAGTATTCCAGAGCATTTGTAACATTTCACCTTGAGGTTAAGGTAATGTTGCAAGTAAACTCATGTACTTTACTTCAACATTTGCGTAAGCTAAACAACCTTCAAAATATAACTCTTGCATGATGTTATTAACTAAAATAACATGCTGTGTCAGATCGTCCCTAGGCATTAAACGCATGTTAGCCAACCTTATATGCATGTTGCTAATGTGTTTTTTCTATGCCTCACATCGTATAAGCTTGGGTGTTTGCTTAATAATAGGTATCTTGCTGGAAAATAAATTTTTAGGAATCAAAAGAGTGTACAAAATAATGAAGTATTTTTGTCAAACACATAGAGAACTTACGAACATATGTGGGAATGATTGAATTTATTTATTTTATTAACAACTTATTAAACTAATGAAGTAATGCTTTTGATGTTTCATGAATTAGGAATTTATCTCTAATTTATCTAAATCATGAGATGTGGAAAAATAAACAACAAACTAATTATCATATCAATAAAAACAAATATGCGATGAACATACAGCAGAATATTATATAGTATATTTTGGTAATATAATTAAACATACTTATAATATATCATCAATAATTTGAAATAAACAAGTTTAATAATCTTCATTAATATGTAGCGAAAACAATAAAAAATATAAATGGGATAAATTTTGATTGGTTATATATAAATGAATTATTTATATAATAATTAACACAAGTTTTTTTAATGAAATTATTAAAATTAATAGATGAAACATTCACAAGACTGTATTCTTAACTCATTCTCTTGAAAAGTGCAGCCTTAAAAGTGGAACTAAAAGTTGAAAATATCAGTGGATGGAAAAATATTTGTATTTTACAATACATGATTATAATAAATGGAAAATGAAGATAGCATAATTAAAAAAAATGTGGCATATTAACATAATATAAATCTGTTACACAATATAATTACGACGATAAAAAAATGATAGATATTTTAAAAATGAAAAAAATAAGGAATAAAAGAATAACTTACTGATTCAACGGTCTATTCTTGAGTTTGCAGAAATAGGAAATGTTGCTTGTGTATTTTTTTAGTGGAATAGGAAATCTGATCTATTTAGGTTCAAGAAGAAGAAAAGTGAAAGGAGAAAGTAGATAAGATAAGTTAAGCTTGGACGAAGAAGTTGTTTGACACGTTAGGTGTAATATAACGTGAGCGTTAGGTTACAGAAGTTAATTTAAACAGTAAAAAGATACAGAGTCAATGAATTGTTTCTGAAAATAAATAATCAAGACAAGACAACTATATGGCACGATTGATTGATTAAGATTGGAATATTGATAATGGGGAAAAAATGGTTATCTTATGTATCTAAATTAATGATATAAGAACGAATGGGAAATTGTTAAAGGTTGAAATAATATAAGGTAATAATAATGAATATTAAGTGTAAATAAAAGTTAATTGATTTTATCAAAATAAATATTAAGTATATATCAAAATTAATTATAAGCTAAAAATAACTTAAGTGATTACAGTTCTGGTTATTACATTAAGTTTAGAGCAATGAGGTGAATAAACTTAGTTTTTTCTTCATTAACTGTAATTTGTATATAATTAATTAACGAATAACAAAAGAATTAACTGATAGATGTGGGAAGATTTTGAGAAAATTGTCTTATTGAAACTTGCAGATCTTTCTTTTAGCTTTGCATTGATACAAAGTTTGTAATTTTTGGAGTTTTAGATCGAAATTTATGGGGGTTTGAAGTTGGGCATGTGGCTAAGAAAAGTCGCTATCGTCGAAATGCACGATAGTGATTTTTAGGCTTTTGGACGGCACGATATGTTGGACCAATGGTGGTTGACAAATTAAATCCCTTTATGTTTTGATAATAATAAAATATCTAGAATTAGTTAAGAAAATATTTCA
>JAOSBK010003227.1:0-13654 GCA_027568895.1 Erythroxylum shatona
AGATCTACATACGTAAAAACCTAAACCTAATAACCATCCATATATAAGGTAATATCCTACCTTGATTTAGGTACGAGATCATAACCTAGTTTTCTCTGCACTCAGCAGCCACACATTCACCAAAAGACTAACTTGAGCGTCGGAGGGGCTAATCGGGACACAACCCCCTACGTGTCTTCTTTATTTTGCAGGGACTCTAGCGTCGAAGCTTCTACAGAAAGCAAACAATTCCATGGATCCAAACGGTGACGTTCAACCTCGCCAAAATCCGGCAGAACCAGTTTTCATTTTTATTTTAAATTTTACAATTTCCTAAATTTGTAAATGAATTATACGAAACCAAAAATTCCGTAAGTTCTACGATTAAAAATATCAAAAAATCATAATACATTTTTAATGATTATTTAATACGATTTTGAGAATATACAATGACTATATAAGGTATTTAAGATAAATAACTTAACAAATTAAATATTCAAAATCCAAACATAAACAAATTCTTGCTAAAACAAATGTCCTTTTATGCAAAATCCTGAACTACTCGGGTTGGAGTATTTTGTTCCCGTTAAAGTATTCCAATTATGTTTCACTTAATTTTACTCACATATTTTTATGAACTCACATAAATATATCGATAAAATTTTAAAAAATATGTAAAAGCTGGTTAACAGTGAATTGTTCCAAACTACAATCCCATCTCTCGTTAAACAATTCTTCGTTGCTGCTACACCTTTCCTCGTTGCGATTTACACAGTGAGCCAATTTCGATGGAGATTTTGTGCCATGTGAGCCTGATTCTCATGCTCTTTCAATTTGAGAATAATCATTAAAATGTTAATTTTTGTCGCATTGTATTTATATAAAAAAAATGTTTGATAATCTTCCAAGAATGATGAGTCTTGGATCATGTAATGCATAATCTAAACGATATAATTAAGTCAAGCCTTTAATATGCCAAGTGTTTGCAGGAAAAACAAAATTTAATAACACATGGTTTTCGTCTTCCCCAAGTCCACATCTCGGGCATTGTGTATCAATTGAAACCCTCCTTGAAGCAAGCTGTGTTTTACATGGTAAAAAATTCTTCAAAACTTGCAAGAAAAAATCTTTAATTTTAGGAGGGAGCGGATTATTCCAAAAACAGTTCCAATCCTCTTCAACAAAAAAAGCACGAATATTTGAGAATTTTTCAATGGCAATTTTATACCTCGTTTTCACCGAGTAATCTCCAGTTTTTGTGAAATGCCAAATAAGCTTATCGAAAGGTCTTCTACTAATCTCCGGAATACTCAATATTCGAGCAGCATTCAACGGAGCAAAAATTCCATTAATTAAATTCATATCCCAAGTCTGTCCATTATTCGAAAGAAGCTCACTAACCCGCATATTTTCCATACCATCTAGAGGGGCCGAATTTATAAAGAAATTGTCATTATCATTCAGCCATGGCTCTTCAAAAATTTGTATCCTTTCACTATTTCCCATTCTCCACCGAACACTTTCAGTAAACAACTTTTTTGCACGACAAATACTCTTCTATACAAAGCTTGGGTGAGACCCTTTAGAAGCTTTAAAAAATCCTCATTAGGAAAATATTTAGATTTGAAAATACGATTTGGAAGAGAGTCTAGGTAATTAATAAAACGCCAGCTTGTTTACAAAGAAGTGTTCAATTGAAGTAGTGAAGATTTCGAAAACTTAAAGCTCCAAATTTCTTTAGGACACACAACCTATTCCAATTAGCCCAATGAATAGACCTACTACCATCCTTTGATCCCCACTAGAAAGAATTCATCATCCGCTGTAATTCATCACAAAGAGATTGCGAAATCATGAACACACTCATGCAGTATAAGGGAATAGCTTGAAAAATTGCTTTAATAATAACTTCTTTGCTTGCTCTTGAAAGAAATTTATTCTTCCAACTAAGAAACCGTTTGTGAATGAGGTCTTTAATAAATGAGAAGACATACTTTTTATTTCTCCCAATTAATGAGGGCAAGCCCAAATATTTTCCATGATCAATAGAAGTTTCCACTTCAAGCTCCCTCTTAATAATAGTTCGAACATTAGGCTTCGTATTTGAGTTGAAAAAAATCTCCAATTTTTGAAAATTAATGGCTTGACCAGAAGCATTCTGATAGATAGTCAAAATATTTTTCACCACTTGACTCTCCCCTGCACATGCTTTAAAAAAGAAAAAACTATCATCAGCAAACAATAAGTGCGACACACTTGGGCACCCATTTCTAATGATATAGTCATGAAGAGATGTCCTAGCTTCTGCTTGTCTGAAGAGCGCCGAAAGACCCTCAGCACATAAAATAAAATGATAAGGAGATAGGGGGTCTTCCTGTCTTAACCCTCTATGCGGCAGAATAGTATTCGGCAAATGACCATTGAAACAAACCGAATAAGCAACAGTCGTAACACAAAGCATAATCCAGTGCACCCATTTCTTATGAAAGCCCAATTTAATCAAAATGAATTGTAAGTAATTCCAGTCTACCCGATCGTAAGCTTTGCTTATATCAACTTTAAGAGCAACATCATCAAATTTACCCCTACCCTTGCCTTTCATGTAGTGGATAATCTCAAATGCCACAAGGATATTATCTGAAATAAGTCTACTAGGAACAAAAGCAAACTGCAGCGGTGAAATTAATTTAGGTAAAATTAATTTCAAACGATTAGCCAAAACTTTTGCGATTATCTCATACAGCACATTACATAACGCAATAGGGCTTAAATCTTTCATCGAATCAGGTTTATCTTTTTTAGGAATTAAAACAAGAATCGAATCATTAAGATTAGAAGGAAACTCCCCCCGATTAAGCCAACTGGTGCATTGATTAAAAACTTCATCTCCAATAATATGCCAACATTTCTGAAAAAACCCGAGTTAAGGCCATCTGGTCCTGGAGCTTTTTCAGGGTGCATTTGAAAGACAGCTTTCTTAAATTCTTCCCATTGAAAACGAGCTATTAAACTAGCGTTGTCTTCTTCACTTACTAGTTGTTGAATCATGTCAAAATTCTCAAAACCAAACCCTCCAGAAGTCAAGAAAAGATTTTGAAAATAATCCTGCACTATCGAACTCATGACTTCATGACTTATTTATGGAGTAGCCGAATTATCCAAAAGCACATGAATATGATTTATGCGTTTCCTATCCATAACTTTCTTATGAAAATAATGGGTATTAACATCACCAAAATTGAGCCAAAATAATTTGACCCGTTGCTTCCAGTAAACCGACTCCTGAAAAAGAGTGTTAGTCAGATCCCTTTTCAACATAGAAACTCGATCATCATCTGTACCTTCACTCATTACCTTCAACAAATCAGTTTTGATTTTTTTGATTTTTTCCTGAAAATTATTATCCAATCCCCTATTCCAAGTTTCAAGTCTACAACAACAACCTTTTAATCTTTCCATAATATTTAACCCCCCTCCAGCACGCCAGGATCATTCAAACACCTCAAAAAAATGACTTTCCATAAACCAATTATTCTCAAATTTAAACTTGGCGTCTATTTTACAAGGCCAATCATGTAAGGCAATAAATTTAATAGGAGAGTGATCAGAGTAAACACTAACCATATTGTAGTGCTTGTGATAGGGGAAAATATTAGTCCATGCCTTATTTGCAAAAAGACGATCCAGACGCTCCATGATGAAATTCTCAGTACCTCAACCCCTTTCCCAAGTATAACCAAAGCCCAAGCGAGAAATATCCTTCAGATTACAGTCATCAATACAAGTTCTAAAGCCTTCATAGAGATGAGAAGGATAATCAGCCCCCTACTTTATCGTCTACCGAAAGCAAATTATTAAAGTCTCCAAAAACTGCCCATGGTAAAAAACACCTTCTATTAAGGGCTCGTAGTAATGCCATGTGTTTCGTTTATTATTCGAGCTAGGAAAACCATAAATATTCGTCAGCCTCCACTTTGGCTTATGAAGCTCCGCAATCTCCATGTCAATATGGTTATTAGAAAAACCAATAATTGAAACACTACAAGAATTATTTCAGAACACAGCTAACTCACCACTTTTACCAATCTTATCAACTGTAAAATAGAAATCAAACTGCAATTGAATCGGAATTTCCTCAATCTTATTTGAATGGACAAGTGTCTCCATCAAGAAAAGAACATCCGGTTTAATGTTACGCATAAGCTCTTTAAAAGCTAACACTGCACGGGAATTCCCTAATCCCCGGTAGTTCCAACTTAGGCCAATCATTGTTCTTGGCAGGCTTGCCTAACAAGTCCCGCCATAAAGTTTTCAATGGAAGACGCGAGTTCAAACGAAGAAGAAGCTTTACCACCATTTTGCTTCCTATCGATGTTTACTGGAAATTCATTATGTGGGCATGCTTTTCTCATCAATTTCCATAATTGAATTTTCTGTTTCCTTTGACAGATTTTGGCTCAAATTTTTAGTCGGGTCCAACACTTCATTTTGGACTATAGCCTTCGTTGACCCTATAGTAATTGACTTGAACTGGAAACTCTTAGAATAGGAAGTATAAGTATTATGGATTCTGCATGGCATCTTATCATTTCTTTGTGAAATTCCAGTATCCGTGGTTGTTGGCAATGACATCGCTCCTGTTGAGCCGTTTAGATTCCTCCTCCATCTGTTGATTCCACCACTGTTTATCCCCTTAAACTTCGCTCATATTTCTTCCGGCCAATCTCGTCTAACCTTGCCATTCGGAAAATCCAAAAGGCGCTCATAGTTTATCTCATTATGCCCAATAATATCGCATACATAACAAACCGGTGGAATTCTTTCATATCGGAATCTAATCTCAACTTTATTCTCCCTTTGTTTGCTAATGGTTTTCCATTGCATAAGTGGCTGCATGATGTCCAATCTGCATCGAATCCGAATATACCTTTTGCCATGAAGCTCTACGAGGCATTGCATCTTACTCAAGAAATAAACCCATGAGATTTCCCAAGCTTTTGGCCAGTTTTTCCTATACAAATCCTAATGGAATATCGTGGACTTGAACCCAAAAATCACCATAATAAAAATTGACCTGAGTTGGATCTTCCGCTCACTGTAAATGATGAATAAGCAGAAGGCAATTATTAAACGACTAAGGGCCACCTCCTACCATCCTTTTCAGATCTACAATATGAAAAAATTGAATGAGATAGAGATTCTCATCAATCGGGTTGATGTGCACCCCTCGAATCGGCCTCCATAAATTCAATAGTGTTCTCTCCGTAGCCTCAAAGTTAATTGTTCTTTCTCCTAAAAACTTCCCCACCAGGCATAGCTCATGGTTAATCTCCTCCTTCGCTACGTCATCGTCTTGTAAAACCAGTTCTTTGTTTTCCTTCTCATGGATTGATAAATCCTGAATATCGATCTCCATACCTAAAATACAGAATCAAAGTAAAAATTGACTACGCAATACAACCCATGCGCATGGAAGGCACAACTAAAACTTGCACTATTCTAGAAAAAAAAGGCAAGACGGTGGGATTCTTTCCCAAGGCGGCGGGCTTCTTTCTGCAAGATGGCGGGATTCTTTCTCAAGGCGGTGGGCTTCTTTCTGCAAGACGGCGGGATTCTTTTCTACGGGATGAAAATGGTAACTTTGTTGAAGCTTTTTCTAATTTGATTACTATGGCGGTGCATCCTGTTGTTGCTGAAGCTTTGGCCTTGAAGGAAGCTTTATCTTGGCTTAAAGAAAAGGATTTGAATAACATTGAGGTTGAAATGGTTTGTTATGAAATTTTTTGTCTTATTTCAGGATTTTCGTTTTTAGACACTAAATTGGGGCTTATTGTGTCAGCCTGTATTGATCTTAAAAATCATTTTATGTCTTTGTCCCAGTGTTTTGAAACCCGGACCGGAGGCCTTATTGGTCACCGGTTTGACTGGTTCAACCGCCGGTCGAACCGGTGTGACGTCATAATTATGCAATAATTATATTTAATATTAATAATATTAAAAAATACAAAAATATACTAAAAAAATAAAAACCAAAAAAATAAAAATTTTATTGAACCAGTGGTAGAATCGGTCAAACTGGACCGGTCCGACCGATCAATTGACCAATTTTGACCGGTTCTCACTGGTTCAATTGAGAACTGATTTTTAAAAGTGAACCGGATCGAATAGGCCACCGGTCTCCGGTCGAACTAGTCGGATCGGCCGGTCCGATCCGATTTTCAAACCAGAGCAGGCAACTGGTGATTAATGTGCATAACGAGTCGATTGCATTTCGTAAAACACTTTGCCATGTCACTTAACAGAATTGCCACAACATAGTCGTATGTAGGGTTGAGAAGGGCTTGGGCAGGTTTCAAATTTGATTATCTAAATTGGATGGAATTTAAATATTTAGATTTAAATCCGATTAAAGTATAAACTATAATATACTAATTTTGAAATAGATTGATTGGGCTTAATTTTTATAATTAATCAAACTTAAAGATTAACTATTACAAAATTTAATCTAAGATTAATTTAATTTAGTAATTTCAAATTAGAAAATTAATCTATCATCGCTATTCACGAAAAGCAACTTAACTAATTAATGTTGCTCGCGACTTGTATAAATTAAATTATATATATAAGTCTTTAGGTGGTTTGTAGATGGTGGTCATTTATAATTTGTGAATTTTATAATGTAAAAAATAATGAAAATAATTATTTAATTATTTTCTAAAATAATAATAACTAATTTTTATTATATTATAAATCTACTATTCATACATAACCACTACCTAGTATCTACATAGAAAATACATATACAGTAAAACTTTTATAAATTAATATTGTTAGGATTGTGGTATTTATTATTTTATATAGATATTAATTAACTGATAAATTAATATTTATTAATTTAAAAAAAATTTTGTAATTGATTGATGAGTTTCAACTAGACTTAAATTTTAAGAAAAAACAAACAACACTATAATCATATTTCACTAAATTGTGTTAGTTATATTTGTGTAAGTTTATATAATTATTAATTTATGATATTAATGAGACCTTATATTTACATAGGGGTATTTTGAAAATATATTATCTTATTATCTTATCGAAATTTGTTAAATTTTCAACTGGTTCAAGTCGGGACTAGAGAAAAATATTATCTTAGACAATTTATTAATTTACCGAGTATCAATTTAAAGAGGTTCTACTGTACATATATAAAGTTTGGAGCATCCTGTTTTAATCAGGGTGTTCCAATCTTATTCTCTTTAATTTGATCTATAAATTTATTTAAATCTTGTAAATATGTAGATAAAATTTAGTTGAATAGAGTTTAAATTTATGTGAAAATTTAGTAGAATAGAGTTGTAAGTGATTAAGTGGAATTGCTGATATTAACTAAAATTGCGTAATTTTGTAGATATGACTTCCCATGGAGTCCCGCAAAGTTTATTCCACTGTATGGAGGTGCAGAGTATCATGATTATCATCATTACGTTGGTGGCAAATCGCAGAGCAATTTCGCATCAGTGTTCACATACTGTGATTATATCTACGGCACCGATAAGGTCAGTCTTCATCACACCCATGCTTGTTTTCACTTACTAGCCTCTTGCACCGCATTGTTTCTCTTGGTTTTCGAGTCAACTAATTACACGCCTTTAATGTTAATTCCTCAAATAGGGTTATCGGTACCAAAAGATGATCTCGAAGAAGGTACGTATCAATACATTTATTCAAGTAAATACACTTAGAAGTAATTAATACACTTGTTATAAAGTACTCTCTCCTATTTAAAAATAAGTGTCATTTTAGAGAGATTTTAATTATTCAAAATAAACGTCGTTCACGATTTTTCATGCATATTTATGATTTTATTTCCAAAATTATCCTTTAATTTCTCTCATATCTTAATTATACAGATTACATTTTCAAGGCAATTCAACATGCAATTAATAAGGATATATCAAACATTTCACTAGCTTTCTTAATAAGTGTGTATCTCTCTAAAACGACTTTTATTTTAAATAGGAGAGAGTATTTATTAGACTAAAGACCGTACGTAAGAAAACATGAACCATAAACGTCATGCTTGATGATCTTATCATTAACTTCTGCTATTCACGAGAAGCTTGAGGGCTCCTAGAATCAGTGACCACAAAGTGTATCTTTTCTGGCCTTAGGAAGAGCAGAGTTTTTCCTCGCATGTTTTGCACATTGTCCTTGTGATTATAAACAAAATATCTCATGTCTTGTAAGTGTTTTCTCTTTTCGAAGATTCGTTAGTTCGCGCATAACTTTAACGCACAGTTAATGTAATTATTATTTGTATAAGGAAAAAAATGTTGGTAAGGGGCTCTCCGGGTTTGAACCGTCCTCATGTATGCAACCGTTTAAAATTTGGGGCCAGAACTTTACCTCCCGTAAGGGACCTACCTGGCTAGAACGGGAATTAGTCTGGGTGTGAATAGCTTAAAGGTATCTTTTCATAGTTGGGACCCTCCTAGGACACCTCGTGGGCAAAAAAAAAAAAAGAATGTTAGTGATTTTTTTATTAGAATATTAATTACGAGATTTTTGATAAAATTAAGAATAAGAAAATCATGGGACAAATTAACAGATAAATCTATTAAACTCAATAAGAATTTACAAAAAAAGTTGATCATTCAACATGGACAACAAATTGTCTCACAAAGTTTCAGGTTTAAAATCAAAGTTAATCTTACAATTAATAGTCAATCAAACTAATTTCAAAAATAATCAAACAAAGATGAGAATCTAACACTCTTTGTCTTCTCTGATTTACTCACTTTTGAACTTTGTGGCCGCATTTTCCACAAAACTCTCCCTTTTAATATTATAAAATAAAATTTTCTAAAACCTATGCAATCACTTACATGATCATGTAACTATCCTTGTATCTTTCTAGCACTGCCTCAGTCACAAACATTCAAGGTTACGGAGAGTTACACAATCTCTACAGTCGTATATTTTCACACAAATGTGTATAAGATCTTAAATATTTTCATACTTTCTTCACATTTTTACATAGACTTAAACGATTGATACACACGATCGTGTAAGCCAAGTTACGAGTATGTAGCATTCTACACTGTTCTATATCTCCTCGTAAGAAATTCTTCTAGTTTGTCTTCACTTGTTTGTCGTTTCCTCAAATTATAAAGTTGTCTTCACTTGCTTGTCATTTGTTCGAATTATAATGTCGTCTACGATCTCTAAAAGTCTTAAAATAGACCTAAACACTCAACAATTTTCATCAAAAATGCGTTTAACTCCTCTTATCCTCTAAGATCATTATAGCCTTAGCTCACTAGACTAGCCTCTTCTAGTTGCAACGCATCAAAATCTCCTTATCTGTACTTCACATGTGTGGATGTACAACCCAGAATTAAGGGAAAAGCTAAAGAAGAAAGCAAGAAACCTTTTTTTTTTCCCTGGGATGTCACCAAGTAGCCATTACTATCACATTCGTGCAAGTTCATGCAACTGTTCATGTAAACACGGACATAGAGAAGAAAAGTGGTTGTACATCACGGATATACAACATAAAGAACTTAGATATGACCACACACGTGACCTCATCGAGCTATATTTATATTTCCTTGTTCGATCAATTTCGTAGATAAGCACCTAAAAGAGCATGCCATCGATTGAAGCTCTAGCAATGGCGGGTGTGGATTACATGGAGTGTGGTATAGACCTTAAAGAGAGAGAGCTTAGAGACAAGGAGAAGACACCTCTTTATCTTCTTGCAGAAAAGGAAGAGCAAAGGAATAGTAATAACAATCACAAGATAACGGCAGAGCAGTGCAAGGTTAAGACGAAGATGGAAGTGGCAGATGTTAAAGCATTGGTTTCAGATGAAAGCTGTGATCTTAGAAACTGATGGGTTAGTGAATAAGTAAAAGGCAATTAGTCGTCGTGAAGAATTATGTTCGTTTCTGAATTTGGTTGTTTCTGTTAAGATTATCATGTTATGATCCTTACATTTCTTGTTATTGTCATGTAATGAAGTTTCTGAAGGAAATTTTAATAAGAAATTACAGATTAATTTCATAATTAATCACACAATTAATTAACCCTAAAATTGCAACATGCTATATTTAATAATATTATGGACAAATCCCTGGGAACAATTGAATCCATTGTTGATTTCTGTGAAGCGACGTGACAGAGACGCAGATGATTGACTACTGTTATTCTAAACCCTAATCAGCAAAATCACATACAGTTTTTAATGGGACGACTGTATTTAAGGTCGGTTAGCAGTAGGGTCTCCTGTGCACTGCAAAATATAGCCCAAGCCTACCCATCATAACAAGCTCATGAACACAGGCCCAATGACACGTTAAAGAGAGAATTAACAAGTCCAATTATCTTGACATCAAATTAATCAGGGTTTGTACAAAATTATGTTTATTACGCTAGTCCACAAAAATAATGACAAAATTCTATCATTCTTCCACTTGGAAAGCATAACTGACATCAATGAACAATAGAAACAAATCCCCATATTAATATAACAATATGTGGTCACAATAAGATGTCAAAGTAGAGTCAACAATTTCTCAATCATAAGTCCAAAATGAACTTACAAGTACTTCAACAGTATAAAAATCAAACCCGATAAGAGTACTGATAACATATATGCAAGATATCCATACCTCGATGACCTAAACAGAATGTGCCATAAGGAAATGTACACAAGATGATGATCTGTTTGTGTAATTCCAAACAAAATGACTTAAGCATCCACTCAAGATGCCAACTGAGATTTAACAAAATACCTCAGAACAACAAGATGAGACTGGGTACAAAATGGCTCCAACAAAATGCCATATATATACAAACATTTAAACGTATCTGAGCAGTATATCAATAAAGTATATGGCAATAACAATAATAGCAGCAATTATAAGCAAAAGTCTTTAGACTGAATAACAAAATAGTCAAATACAATATTGCTATCAAAATTAACATAAAAGATAGACTCTCACTAATCCAAAGCATCAAAAGATCTAAATAGATCCATATGGGTTACATGACTCACAAAAGCCTTAACAATCAAGTCTTTGGTTAGAGGATTTACCACCATAAGATTGGTGGGTATATGCTCTATACGAGTCTGAAACTTCTTAAACTTTTCTCTAACAAACATATACTTTGTATCACAATGTTTCGAACGCTTGGAGTTCTTGCATATTTGAGAGAAGCCCACCACAGCAGAGTTATCACAATATATGGTTAGAGGTCTGAAAATACTCTCCACGAGATGAAGCTCAGAAATGAAATTTTTCGACCATATTACTTGTTGAGTAGCTTCGTAACAAGCCATATACTCTGCCTCCATAGTTGAAGTTGCGGTAAGTATTTGTTTAACACTTTTTCAAAATACAGCTCCTCTAGCAAGCATAAAGATATATCCTGATGTGGATTTATGATCATCAAGGCAGCCACCATAATCAAAATTAGAATAACCTATCATCTCAAGGTGATCAGACATCCTATAAGTGAGCATGTAATCTTTAGTATCTTGTAGGTACCTCAGAATTCGTTTCACAGCTTACCAATGATCCACACCAGGGTTGCTCAATTATCTTCCAAGTACAACATCAACAAAAGCAATATCAAGACGTGTACAAACTTGAGCATACATAAGACTACCAACAACAAAAGCATATGGGACCTTTTCCCTCTCTGACTTATCTTTATCATTTTGAGGACACTGACTATTTGAGAGTTTGTCACCCTTTTGAATGGGTGCACAGCAAGGATTACAAAAAGAATCAATTCCAAACTAGTATTCAAATCCTTCGTACTGACAATGGTACTGAATACTTGCCGTGAGTGTTGCTGTGAATGTTGGAGGCAATCTATAAGATCCTACAGTATCTAAAAGGTGCTCCAGAAAAAGGATTGCTATTTAAAAAAGGAGATCAAAGAATAATTGAAATATATACTGATTCAGATTGGGCAAGTTCAGAAGAAGATAGATGATCAACCACTAAATATTGTACTAGATATTTTTTTGGCATTATCAGTTTCAGTGATGCTCTCTTTAATAGTCTTCTCCATTGTGTACTTGATAATCATCAAACAAACCTTGTTGGAATGAACCCTTTTGTCATATTTAGCTTTATCTGCAGCGGAAGACTCAGTAAGGGGTTGTGCAGGATCATCCCCAAAGAGAGCAACATCAACATTAGAAATTGCCAAAAAAAGTTTCAAAGATTCAAGCCAGCCCTTATAATTGGTCCCATTTAGCTTAATCAAAGAATTCAAAGTTGGAAATTGATACAAAGCAGGGAGATTTAGCAAATGTATCAACAACTAGCATAATTGGGCAAACAACACAGTTAGGTTCTCATGCAATTGCAATCCTGCCTAAGGGTCTCGAATTACAACACAGAGTACCCAAAACATTAAACTATGCCCTAAAGCTAATATCGATAGGATATTGAAAACTTTAAAGACATAATTCGATGAATTAAACAAACATTAGAAACCACATTGATAAAGACAAACCGATAGGGTAAGTGCATCATTAACATAGCATCTAATGTATGCCCAATAACAACATTACAACAGCAATTTGTAATAATTGGTCTCACGATAGGCGAGCTCACAATTACACAAAATGAATGACAAGAGTCCAATAACATTCCCCAAGATTGTTCCCATAGGTTCAATTAGCACCACAATTACAAAATTAACTATAGAAATCATATAATATAATATTATATGCATAAACGACATCAAAAATTAATTTTGGTGCATAACTATATAACACAAAGAGTACACAAGCCTCCACAAGGCCATATAATACTAGGAATAGGTACAAAAATTTTCAAGAAAAAATTCGGAGAGTACAATATATTTTTACTAATTTTAAAATTTGGGAAAAATAAAAATAAAAATTCTAGCATTCCAAAAATTGCAGAAAAAATACCATAAAATAGTACTGGACAAGTGGAGCAAGTAGGAAAAAAGTTGGGGAAAAAAAGACCACCGGAGGAAGCGCACGCTCCAACACGCGCCACCAGTGCGCGTGGGTAAGTGTCTGGCGGGTCGGACTTCATCTTCTCCGCCCGCCAGCCTGGTATCCGGGTCGCTCGACCCGGTTCGCGACCCGGTTCAGAAAAATCGATGTATCTCTCTCATTTTTAATCCGTTTTCATCAAATTTGGTGTCATTAGATTCAGAATTTCACGATCTATCAAAACCCTAAATAAATTTTATGAAAAAATCTACTGAAAAGAATCGGGAAAAACTAAAGAAAATGTGAATGGTTCGGTTCTTCGAGTTCTTGAGGTTTACGATATGTAACAGCAAATTGAAAAACCTAACACATGCTTTGACACCAAACCGAAACATATCAATATCCACAAAATCAATTTCAGAAAAAAAAAACACAATTATCAAAAACGAAAACCCCAAATTCCATAAAATAATATACTGAAAAATTACACAAAAATTGCACAACAATCAGCAGTCACAATTAGGGTTAACCTGTCTCTGATACCAATTGAAAGAAATTTTAACACTAAATTCCAGATTAATGTTGTAATTAATCAACACAAGTAATTAATCCTAGAATTGCAACATACTATATTCAATAATTGTATTGATAAATACCTGGAAATTGGGAAAACGTTGAATCCATTAT
>JAOSBK010003245.1:0-13652 GCA_027568895.1 Erythroxylum shatona
GACTAATTGATTTGTATATATGAAAGGGCCCACGTGGTCATTGTAATTACTATTGATTGTATATGTTAATTGACTCCCGCATGGTGTGTGGTTGTGCTTGATATCACCATCGATGTCGGGTTTGGGTCATGCGGGAGTAGGGTGTTACATATGACTACTGGGAAAGATTCAAGAAGTTATGCTCAAGCTACCCTCAACATGGTATTTTCGAACAATCACTCATTCACTACTTCTATGAAGGCCTTTTGCCCACAGAAAGGAAGACGTTGGATGCTGCAAGTGGCGGAGCAATCTTGAATAAAAAGCCTCGTGAAGTTAGAGATTTGATATCATGGCCTCCACCTCTCAACAATATGGCAACAGGAATGATAGCTCAAGAAGGGTTCATGAGGTAAACATCTCTTCTCTTGAATCCCAAATTTTGCATCTAACCTCTCTGGTGCAAAATATGGCGACCGAAAATCAACAACCAACCAAGGTTTGTGGTATATGTTTGCATCTGGGACATCCCACGGATATGTGCCCATCGTTGCAACAAGGGGAGCCCCAACAAGTGAATGCAAAGGGAGGCATAATGGTGTAGCCAAAGTATGATCCTTGCTCTAATGTTTATAATCCAAGGCTAAGAGACCTTCCCAATTTGAGCTATGGGCCAAGGTCACAAAATTATCAACATTATTCATAAAGACCATACCATCAAAACCAATGGATGCACCATAGTTGATATAAAGGGAATTTGCCCTCCATATATATGGATAGAATCCTTTTGGAGGAGGATAGCAAGCCGACAAGGCAAGCACAAAGGTGATTGAATCCACCTATGATGGATGTTGTGAAGAAGGAGATTTTGAAGCTCTTGGATGCAGGCATCATCTACCCAATTTCAGACAGTAAATGGGTAAGTCCTGTACAGGTAGTGCCCAAAAAGACAGGTATTACTGTGATCGAGAATGACCATGGTAAATTGACGCCCACCCGAGTTCAGAATGGTTGGAGAGTTTGTATTGATTTTCGGAAGTTAAATTCTTGCACAAGAAAAGATCATTTTGCACTTCCGTTTATTGATCAAATGCTTGAAAGATTAGCTGGCCGAACACACTACTGTTGTTTAGATGGTTATTCAGGCTTCTTTCAGATTCCGGTAGCACCCGAAGATCAAGAGAAAATAACATTCACCTGCCCATTCGGCACATTCGCCTATAGGAGGATGCCATTCGGACTTTGCAATGCTCCTGCCACTTTCCAACGATGTATGATAAGTATTTTCTCTGACTTTGTCGAAGAAATCATTGAGGTTTTTATGGATGATTTTACTGTGTATGGAAACTCCTTTAATGAGTGCTTAGAAAATTTAGAAAAAGTCCTTGCAAGGTGTTTAGAGACAAATCTGGTTTTGAATTATGAGAAGTGTCATTTTATGGTTGATCAAGGACTGATTTTGGGACATGTCGTATCCTCAAAAGGGATTGAGGTTGATCAAGCGAAAATTGATGTGGTTAAGTCTTTACCTAACGCCGTTAGTATACGGGAAGTTCGATCTTTTCTTGTCCATGCAGGATTCTATAGGCGCTTTATTAAGGATTTTTCTAAGATATCTCGGCCTCTATGCCAATTACTGCAGAAAGATGTGGAGTTTGCATTCAATGGTGAATGCAAGAAAGCTTTCGATACATTAAAGGACAAACTAGTTTTGGCACCTATCATTCAACCACCTAAATGGGAGTTGCATTCGAGATCATGTGCAACGTTAGCAATCAAGCTTTAGGTGCAGTCCTTGGGCAGAGAGATGGAAGGGCACCTCATGTCATTTATTACGCATCCAGAATGCTCCAATGCCCAATGTAACTACTCCACAACAGAAAAGGAACTCTCGGTTATGGTTTTTGCGTTGGAAAAATTTCGCCTGTACCTACTTGGGACCAAAGTGATTATATATACGGACCATGCAGCCTTAAAGTACTTGTTTATGAAGAAGGAAGCCAAACCTAGGTTAATTCAATGGATTCTCTTACTCCAGGAGTTTGACATAGAAATACATGATAAGAAGGGCTCAGAGAATGTTGTTGTTGACCACCTTAGTCTTCTCCCTTTGAGTGAGCAGCCTACCCATTTGAAGGACAAATTTTCAGATGAGTATCTCTTTTCTATCCATAAAACAACTCCATGGTATGCTGACATTGTTATCTATTTGTTTTCGGGAATATTACCTGATGAATTGTCTAGAATTGAAAAGGATAAGATAAAAAGAGATGTTAGGTATTTCATTTGGGATGATCCTTATTTATGGAAACATTGTTCTGACCAGATTATTAGAAGATGTGTTCCTAAAATTAAAGTGCCTTCTGTTTTGCAATTTTGCCATACATATGCATGTGGTGGACATTTTGGTCCTAATAAGACAACTAGAAAAATTATTGAGTGTGGTTTATTTTAGCCAACATTGTTTAGAGATTCTTATCTATTTTGCAAATCTTGTGAAAATTGTCAAATAACTGGAAGTTTAGGACATAGGAACCAAATGCCACTCACGCCAATTCTAATTTGTGAAATTTTTGATGTATGGGGTATTGGTTTTATGGGTCCATTTCCTTCATCTTTCGATAATATCTATATACTACTTGCTGTGGATTATGTCTCTAAGTAGGTTGAGGCAAAAGCCACCCATACTAACACTGCTAAAGTTATAGTCAATTTATCAAGGCCAACATTATTGTTAGGTTTGGGATCTCAAGAGCAATCATCAACGATAGAGGCACACATTTTTTCAAGAAGGTGGTAGAATCTCTTTTCAAGAAGTACAGCATTAACCATCGTACTTCTACCACCTACCATCCACAGACGAATGGTTAAGCTGAAGTCTCCAATAGATAGTTGAAGTTAATTTTGGAGAAGACAGTCAACCCCAACAGGAAAGACTGGAGTATGCGCCTTGATGATGCACTTTAGGCTTACCGTACGGCTTACAAGACCCCCATTGGCATGTCCCCTTACCGCCTGGTATTTGGAAAGCCTTGCCACCTTCCGGTTGAGTTGGAACATAGATCTTATTGGGCTGTCAAGAATTGCAACATGACGTTTGATGAAGTTGGTGAAAACAGAAAATTACAACTCCAAGAATTAGAAGAAATCAGGACAAAAGCTTATGAGAATTCGAGAATCTATAAAGAGAAAATGAAAGCCTTCCATGACAGCGTGATTTCCAGGAAGCATTTTACAATTGGTCAAAAAGTTTTACTTTATGATTCTCGGTTGAAATTATTTCCCGGTAGGTTGAGGACCCGCTGGATTGGTCCTTTTGTTGTCACTAACTTATTTTCACATGGTGCAGTGGGAATTCAAAGTTTGGAGACTAACAAAATTTTCAAGGCGAATGGGCATCGTTTGAAACCTTTTTATGAAGGTTTTCAGCAGCATAAAGTTGAGGAAATTGACCTCGAACACTCATTTGAGCAACTTTGAAAAAAAAAGTTGTCAAGCCTCAGACACTAAACAAGGGCGCTTATCGGAGGCAACCTAATTTTTTTTAACGCACTTTCACATTTTTCATCATTTATTTCATTCAAATTTATGTTTTATTGCAATTTTCAAATTATTTGCATTTTGGTCCTTCAACTTTTCTTATTTACACTTTCATTTTCTTCCACCTTATTGCTAATTCTCCTTTTAGTCAGAAAATGAGTGTATATCGAGCATAAACGGTGGGAAAGAAAACATAAAATAGCAATAAGAGAGAGCTGGAACAAAGATACCTTTTCTGTGGCTTAGCATTGTCCACGTTTAAAAATAATATCAACTTTCAACAAGACAATGCCACCTCACTAAAAAGCCCTTGTTTCTTTTATGTACTTAACTCTTTTTTATCTCCACACTTGTTTACTTCCCAAAAGCACCGCTAGCGAGCTCGACGGATTGTGTGATGCCAAGATGATGAAGGCAAGCTCGGCGACCCGCCACAACTACCAAGATGCGGTCGGTGTTTAATTTTAGACCGACTCGCCATGAACAGAACGCAAACAATACAAGAGGTACTTTCTTCCCTTCATCCCTTCACTTGCGTTTTAATTTGTGGTCAGGACACTGCAGGGTTTTGTGTGGGGTTGGAGATTTGACATTTTTGTTGTGAATTTGAGCTTCTATTTTTGAAGAGTTTTGATGTGTGTTGAATGGGGAATGTCTGCAGATTTTTGAGATTGAGACTTGAATTGAATTTGAAATTATGTGCTGAGAATCTATGAGGAATGATTATGATATTTGTTGTGAAATTGATTTTTGTTTGAAAATTCCGACGTTTGTTGATATTTGGGAGAACTTTATTCTTTTTATGCTAATTGGTTCTGGGTTTTTTTGATAAACATGAAGTGAGCTGAAGTTCTTGATTTTCCAAAAACTTTTGGGGTTGTGATCTCTGAAGCAATGGTCTGTGTTGATTTTCTAAAATAATAATAAGGTTTTACATGTTTGTACATAAACCTGCATCATTTGACGAAGCTAATAGAGCCAAGTGGGTGAGCTACTTGTGGTTTCTTTGATCAAGCTGAACTTACGGGAAAAAGCTAATTAATAACCCTTGGTGAGATTTTCAACCTTTAGAGATTACATATATTTAATCTCATGATTTCTTCTGATGCGTGATTAGTTCAGCCATGCAGTTTACCTCTGGAACTTGCATCAAGTACTTCCCAAGGCCATATTTATTTTGCATTTCGAATAAGGAAATGATGAAGGCCATTAAGATTTAACCACTTAGCCAAAAAGCCTACACGTACATTAATCTTTAGTTAAACCCCTTTGAGCCATGAAAGCCTATTTTTTTTCTTGATTGAACCTAAATAATTTAGACGTTTATCCTCCTTCCTATCCTTATTTGAAGAGGCCATGGTGTGTGATACTTGTTTCTACTTACTTTTGTTGAAAAATATTTAATTACAAGAAGTTCACTTGAAAATTTTGTGAATTGTGAACTATTGTGCTGCTGGTTGGTACTACATGAATAAAGTTGCTGAAAAAAAAGGAAAAAAAAAGAAAGAAGAAGAAAGTGCAGCAATATTATGATGAAAGTCTTATTTGAGCTCCTGAAATTGAAGTAAAAGAGCATGGGTTAAGAGATGATACTCGAGTTTTTGGAAGTGAACCCTTGTGCTTTGATATATGGTTGATTTTCAGCATATGGATGTGCAGAAATTTTGTGCGTATGCTCTATGGTTCTCTTCAATTTAGCCTCTTTCCTTCAAATTTTCCTACTCGTGAACCCAGACCCATTACAACCTTTGTCAAGACCTTCTAATTTTTGTTCTGTTTGTGATTACGTAGTGGTGGAGGTTAGACAAAAGTGCAAGATTATGGTAGGTGGCTGTATTGTTTTGAACATGAGAGTTTAAACACTTTTGGCCTAAATACTTTCGAGTGTTAGAGCGAAATCCTTGTGAGAGCTAGTCCTTGTGGTACAAATGGTCTGGAACTTTCAGGAAAACTTGTTCACTGTAGTTTTTGTAGCTTCTATGCAATTGATAATGTTTTGTCTACTTACATGTGCAATTTTTATGTTTATTTGAAAACCCAACAGTGATTTGCTGATTTGAGATTGTCCTGGGAAATCTTTGAATTTTTTTAAAAGTCCCTTACTATTTTCCAACTCTGTTTTGAACGAGGATGTCCAAAGAGCTACTGTGGGGGTATTCGTTAATAAGAATATTTGCTGAATATTTGCTTGATTTTGGAACTTATCTTGTGTCGATCAGGATAAGATCGAGTAGATTTTATTGTTTTGATTGAGTTGACAAAAAATATTCTATTAAGGAAATAAAAGGGAGATATTTTTAAAAAATAAAGGAAATCAACTGAAAATCAAGAAGAAGGATCTTGCACCCTGAAGCTATAAAAGGAGGAGGGAGCTGCCTGCGAGATACACATTATTTTTTCCTGTTCTTTTTTTAATTCATTATTGTATTATTTTTTCTAGTTTTCTTGGAGAAGAATGTTTAGGAACTCCAACTTTGTTCTTTCTACAACGATGATAGCTTAGTCTTCTTCGATTAAAGGCACAATCAAGATTGGTTTCCAAGTTGTGAGATTTTGTTCTTTAAGTAAATTCCTTGCCAATATTTATGAATTTCTAGATTTATTTTTAAGGTTTTTCTTGATTGTTGTTACAATAGGATCCTTGTGATAGCATCTGAGATTAACTGGAAACTAATTAACTGGTTCTAGTTCGTAAATACTTTTACTAGTTGATGTTAGTAGCAATTTTGTAATGAAACACTGAAGGAATTTCATAATCTAATTTAAATTAATAAACCACGTGGTTGAGTTTATTGGTTAGAGTTGGGTTCTTCTAATTCTTAATGTTCATGACGAGCTAAATTCAATGAAGCGTCTTCTTGGGTTGTTTGTTAGCTAGGATCGATTAATGAGCGTCTCTTGATCGATTAATATTAACGAAGAATTTTCTGTTAGAAGCGTCTTCAACAGTTATAACCAACTTATTGGCTAAAGAATATGTTTAGTTATCAATGATCAATTTTAGAAATCAAGACAACGATTGTGCTTTCGATTGAGTTTCAATACTCTTGTTTGCAACTTTTCTCTGTGGCAATTGTTTTCCTTGTTTTTCTATTCTTTATTCACAATCTGAATTTTAATCGCAAATCCCCCTTTATTTAATTTTAATTTTTTTATTGAAAGGAATTGATAATTACAACTCTTTGTGGTTCGACCCTATTTCACCGCTATTACAAGTTTTCGTTGTTTCAGGAACAGGAATTATTTTTGGTAGCCTGACGACCTACTAGAGATCTTTGATCTTGAAGGTATCATCAAAGAATTTCTTGGTGGTTTGTATGAGCTACAAATTATTACTGGCTAGTAGCACATCGTCAACATAAACAAGTAAGATGATGAAGTGTTTACCTTCTATCTCCTTGAACATGGAGTGATCTAATTGTGACTGAGCAAAGCTTGTAGAAAGGAGAGCAGATGTTAATTTGGAATGCCATTGGCGGCTTGCTTGTTTCAGACCATAGATGCTTTTTTTGAGGTGGTAAACAAGATCTGCACGTGGAAGAGCTAATCCTGGACTAGACTTCATGTAAACTTATTCAAGTAAGTCACTGTGTAGAAATGCATTATTTATGTCCAGTTGATACAGTAACCAGTCTTTTTGTGCTACTAATGCCGATAAAACTCTAATTGTTGTCGTTTTTACCACAGGGGAGAACGTGTCTGTATAATCTAAGCGCTCTTGCTGAGTAAAGCCTTTGACTACTACAAGGCTTTTGCACCTTTGGAGACTTCCATCTGCATTGAGCTTCAGTCTGTTGACCCATTTGTAGTCAATTGCTACTTTCCCTGGAGGTAAGGGTTTAAGTTCCCAAATGTTATTGTCTTCTAGGGCTTTTAGTTCTGTTTGCATTGCTTCTCTCCATTAAGGATATTAGACTCCTTGCTTATAGGTAGTAGGCTCTTTGAGTGAAGAAAGCCTAGTGGAAAAAACATGATGTTGTGGGGACAGGTGATCATAAGATAGAACAGAAGAGAGGGTGTGAGGTGAAGTATATGAAATGGTGGGGTAGTGATAATCTTTGAGGTGTGATGGAGGTTTGGATTGTCTTGTGGAGCGGCGCAGCAATGGATTTGGGTCAGGTTGAGAAGGAGAAGTAGGTGAAGTGATAGGTTGTGTAGGAAAAGATTGCTGGTTTGATGAAATGGATGGAATGAAATCATCTATAAGTGTAGTTGATTGTGTTGGACCCCGAAGTTTTGCTGCTTTCGATTTCGTATTCGCTTCGTTATCGCTTCTTTTTCGGTTGGGATCCGGTTCCCGGATCGGGTCCCAACAGATTGATTGGGTAGTATAGGTGAAGGTAGGTTTGGAATGATAATAGAGGTGTTGGACCCTGTTTTCGGAGCCCAAACATGAGGTAAGATAAGGAAACATAGTTTCATAAAATTGAATGTCTCCGGTCATCAAATATTGGTTTGAGGTGAGGTCAAAAGCCTTGTAGCCTTTCGTACCTGTAGAAAAACCAACAAAGATACATTTCCTTGCCCTTGCATCAAACTTTCCTCTATTTGCTTCTTTGGTGGAAGCAAACCAAAGGCAACCGAACACCTTAAGATTTGTTAAATCTGGATTAGTACCAAATAAAATAGAATATGGAGATTGATTAGACAATAAAGGTGAAAGAATTCGGTTGATTAAGTAAACTGCATGAATTACACAATTTGCCCAGAACTTTGTAGGTAGGTTGGCTTGCATTTTTAGAGCTCTTGCTACATTCAAAATGTGTTGATGCTTCCTTTCTGCTCTTCCATTCTGTTGTGGGGTTTCAACACATGTAATTTCATGCAAAATTCCTTTTTCTTTGTAAAAATCTCTCATGCAGAATTCTATACCATTATCACTCCGAATGCTTTTAACATGTTTCTCAAATTGTCTTTTAACATAAGAGAAGAATCTTTTTATTAGATCTCTGGTTTCGAATTTATGTTTCATCCTATATATCCATGTCATTCTGCTATGGTCATCCACAATAGTTAGGAAAAATTTATAACCAAGAATAGAGAGAGTATGATAGGGGCCCCAGATGTCAATATGAATCAAATCAAAACAAGCTTTTACAATTAAAACACTAGGATGAAAAGGTAATCTTCTTTGTTTAGCAAAATGGAAAATATCACATTGATCTGTGTTTTGAAAAACAATAGCAGAATCTATTCTAGACAAAGTATGTAGTCTTTGATTAGAAATATGCCTTAGTCTTTTGTGCCATAGATTTTTTTGAGGTGGGGAGACATGACAGAGAAAAGAGGTGTGAGCTAGAATTGATGCAGATAGGTGATAGAGACCATTGACTTGTTTAGCAAAACCAATCATCTTCATAGTTTTGTCCTAAATTTCACATGAATGAGGTGTAAAAACCAATTGACATGGATAAGAACTAGTAAGCTTGCTAATAGAGATTAAGTTGAAAGAAAAAATAGGCCACAAAAAGCACATTGGTAAGAGTGATTGAAGAAATATTGACTATTCCAATATGTGTGACAGGTACGAAGTTGCCATTTGGAAGCCGAACAGTTAAGGAATCCACTGTTTTGTAGGTTGAGAAAAAATCTTAAGAGCAAATAATGTGGTTAGTAGCACCAGAATCAAGGATCCATGTGGATGACCATAAATCAGAAAGTTTGTGAGGTTTGGATACACCTTTTTGGTCAATTGAAAGTGTATTGATATGGGGTGTGCTTACTGATGTTTTTCCTTTTGTGTCTCCTTTGTGTAGAATTTCCATCAGCTGTGAGTACTACTCTGAAATGAGGTTGAAGGTGGCATTGTTTTGCCTTGATTCTTTTGAAAATGAAGAACTTTCCATGTCTGGGGAGAGGCAGTCTTGGTAAGATTCAACTTGATTGACTGTCTTGAATTTGTTTTGATTGGTGTCTCGATTTGGATGAAATGTTCTGAAATTTGAAAAATTTGGGGGAAAACCATGTTTCTTATAACATTTATTTTCAACATGCCCAATGTTCCCACAGAAGGTGCAAATAGGTTTTTTGTTATGTTGATAATTTTTCTTGCTGTCAGCCTTGCTAAAAAATGCTTGTGGTTCAATGATGGATGAAGATAGTGTCTGTTGGGCATTTAATTGTCTTTCATGTTGCGCCACCATAGCAAAAACATGTTTGATGTCAGGCAAAGGATCTATAAGCATGATATGTGACTTGACAGTAGAGTAAGAGTCATTTAACCCCTTTAAAAATATGATAACACAGTCTCCTTCTTGATAATTTTTGAATGTAGTTAAAACATCACAGGTGGACTGAGGCTCACACTTGCATTTAGGTAAAGGTCTTAAGTTGAATAATTCATCCCATAGCATTTTAAGATGTGTGTAATAGTCAGAAACTGAAAGATTATCTTGTTTGTGACTATAGATCAGAAATTCTAAAGGAATCAATTTGTGAGAACCTTCCTTCCAAATCTTTCCAAACTTAAACTGCAGAGTCAAACCAAATCACACTTTGTGCAATTGAATCTGTCACTAACCTTAATAACTATGATAAAACCATTGTGTTGCATCTTTCCCAGTACATGAACAAAGGATCTTCTCTCTGTGGCATTGCGATAGATCCATCTATAAATCTATGTTTGTTTTTTTGATAACAGGGCCATCCGAATGGATCTTGCCCATGAGTGATAGTTAGTACCTATCAAAAGTGAGGAAACAAGAACTAAGGATGGATTTTCATTAGGATGAAGATAAAAAGGGCTTGCTGGATGATCTTCTGGTCGAATGACATTTGGTGGATGTGATTGATGATGTCTTTGGTTGGTGGTAACACTGGCATATGAGGGACCAGGAACTCCATACATGAGGAAGATGAAGAGAACAACAAAAGGCCATGGAGAGGAGAAAAAATGGAGCCAGCAGAGGGAGAAAGGTGTCAAGCTTCTCAATGCTATGATACCATGACAAAAGATGTAATAAAGATAATATTGGCTCAAAATTTTATTTCATGAATTCCTATTCTATATATAGAGTAGTTTGTTGTAACAGAACAACAAAGCTGTAACAGAAAAGATTTGCTAGTGAAATAAAAAAGAGAAAAATAAAATAGTGAATGGATCAAAGCAATAGTAGCTTTGGATTGAAGAAGTGGACTGGACTATTAGTCCAGAACCATTATTTCAAGCCCAAAAATTGAATAAAACCTTTGACTCATCAAATCCCTTTGACCCATCGTATTTTCCTCTCTAGGTTTTGGTTCACTCTTCAGTTCTCTTCACACTTCCATTGATTAGAATTTATGTTTCTTATATTATTTTAAAATGAACAAATCTATATTTTTGTTTGTGTATTCTTCTATCGTATATTTTGATTTTATAAATGCAAAAATAAAGGTGATGTAAAATTACCTTTGTGTAATATCCAAAAACACAAAATATTACGAAGATAGGGAACATTACAAATATCTCATATTATTGTTGTTAAATTGAAATGACTCTTCTACCGTTCAATTAACCAGGCTAGTTTACTCACAAGAATTGGCCAATTTTAAACTTAGGGGGCGCTTGATTCACAGAAAGTAATGAGAATGAGAATGAGAATAAATATAGTGAGGAATGAAAATAGATATAATCATTATAACTATGATGGTTGGTTAAGGTGAAATAATGATTACCATTACCATTGATGGTAATTGGTTTGTTAAAAATATTGAGAAATAAAAATTTGTTAAAAATTTGTTTTATATCAAATTTTAAATATATTTTAAATGATTATGTTTAATTTATGCACCCTAATTATAATGACAAAATGTTTAAAATCAAGTATATTGCGATTTTTGCTTTCCAATAACTCTTGAAGAAAAAATACTCTACTATTTTTCTGCCTCAACATATCATTAGTTACATAATATCTTCAAAATATAGTTTAATCACTCAAAATATTTGGCAATTCATCGACACAACCTAATATCCACCATTCTATTACTATATTATAATCAAATAAGATAGTTTAATACAATTTACATTCATCTGATAATACAAATGATGTTATATTTTAAGTAATTAATTAATAATATTTTAATTAATTACATTGTAATTAACTAATTAATTAATTATATTTTAATTAATCATTTAATTAATTATACTTTAATTAACTTTAATTAATTAATTAGATTTTGTCTTGATTAATTAATTAATTAGATTTATTCTTAATTAATTTAATTATTTATATTTTATATTTTAATTCAATATATTTTAAATATATTTAATTAATAATTTTAAAAAATATTAATATGGGTAGTAATCAAACCCATTTCTCCAACATATGGAGGGTATGGACCATTACCTAAAACTTTGATATGAAAAAACTATTCAATCAATCATAATAACCAACCAACCATTACCATTCATTCCATTCCCATTCTTATATTCTCATATACCTTAACCAAGCACCCCCTTAATATTTGATCTTTTGGTAACAACCTAATTCATAATTATATCAACCACATATGCCATTGGTTTAGTACTCTCTTATCTTGAGCCTGAATCCACTTATGGTTTTTAATCGTTTCAAGAAAGAAACTCATCAGCACATATCTTTGATGGAGATGTGACATTCTACCTCATTGGGCTCAAAGCCAATGACACTACAAGAAAATGGGAAATTCGTCATAATGAGAGTGATTGTGATATTCTTTCTTCCACATGAAAACGAAATTAAAAAAAATCCTCTTAATTGCCTAAAATCTCTCATTAGTTACTTTTCACTTAAAATAAAATTTTGGAAACATACATATGTTCAACAAGAAAATCAACAAGTCTAAAATAGTTTTGGTATATGAATTTCAAAAACAGTTTGGTTCCATAGTTTCTCATAACATGGAAGGCCTCACTACGGTTCTGTCACATAAAACCATAATACCGACGGAACATAAACCAAGAATTGATATAGCTATATACTTGGTTAATTAAACTAGATAATAATATACCGTGCTCATATGAAGTAACTCTCAATTTTCTCTGATATACTAGAAGGAATTCCAAGATTATATACATATAATGTCGTTTGAATTTTATCAACATACTAAACTATACATTGCTCTAAAATACGTTTCACTAATGAGTATTAATTAGGTTCTCAACTATATATACATATATATATATAGAGAGAGAGAGAGAGAGAGAGAGAGAGAGATAGCGAGAGAGATTATGTGATGTTAAAAAAGATATTAATGGCCGTGAAATGTTGGAATAAACAAAAGGGTTTCTCAACATATATGCATATAACTGTTAATGCCCATAAAAGTATAAAAGATGATGTCTAGAGCTTATATCTACCTTTTCATGTTTGTGTCACAGACTTCAGACATGACTGATCTTGGTTCTACATGCTTTTTGTTTTAAGCATACAGATACATACATATAGCAGGATTTCTTATGTAGTGCCTATTCTGTCGAGGTGTATGTATCACATGAAACACATTTTTTCTTCTTATACCTGATATTTACTTAGTATACTCATGAAATCACTTAGTTGCAAACACATCTAATTAATATTTTATGAGAATAAGCTAAACTATAAGTTTCAAGTTTAAAATAAACAGTTTGGCAAATCATAAAACTAACAAAAGGAAAAAGAAACAGCAAAGTTACTAATATCAACTAGTATAACACACTCGAGTAAGCAAGAAATCACTTGATAGAAAAGGATTCACGGATTATATCTGTTTCTTACATAAAATCAATGAAAATTATAATAATCTCTCTCAACTATAACGTTGAACTAACAGCAAAGGCACTAGTAGCTACTGACGTGGAAGATACTAGTAGCTATACTGACATCAAACACTGTATACACTTGGTACACTCTCTGACATAAGAAATTATATGACATGTTTTTTCTTCTTTTCACAATTTTGTTTGCTTTGAAAGAAACCAATTGAAGAGTTGCTGACTAGAACCCGTACTCGGTTGATCAATGAAATCACCAATTATCACATGGTCTAATATGGATCCTAGCTAAAGAAGGACATGATAAATTAATTAATAATGAAAAGCAGTATTCTTGGAAAGATAAGCAAATGAAAATGAGAATTATAATGGGTAAGAAAAGGAACCTTGAGCTTGAGTACTCAAAGAGCTTCCCAGTTGC
>JAOSBK010003264.1:0-13650 GCA_027568895.1 Erythroxylum shatona
TCCACCCAAACCATTTGATATGCTTATGTGCTCATGATATGTTAATAAGTTTGATACATTCATGTTTTGCAACTTGTGAATTTTGGCTAAAAGCCTAAGAAACATATAAAATTTTCCTATTACAAGTGAACGTTTTCAATAGTTTTTGCTTATTTTTTCGTTATAAACTGTCGCCCACGAGCTGTCAAGCTCACCCCCTTTCTGCCCCCTGTTCAGGTGATAGTTAAGAGATCAAGTGATCAAGAGCCTAAGGGAACTTCCATAGATTTGTTATTCATATTTTGTAATAAGTCAATGGTGTGACTTTTGATATGTAAATAAGGTTTTTCAAACTCTATTGCTTTAGTAATGAAATGATAGATGAAAGTAGTTTCGGTTGTGTATGTAATTTTGACTTCCTCGTAGTATGGTTGAGTAGAGGTAATAAATTAGATCTGATGTTTGAATGTCGTGGGCACGCCACCCTTGGGGGATGATGCCTAATAAGGGTTTATGGAAATAACCCTATGGGTTTACACTCTTACTTCATGATTTGGAAAGAGTTGGGTTTCGAAATTGGTGCCCAACACTAATAAGTTGAACCAGAAAAGTAGTTCGTTAGCCATAAAAACCAAAAACAATCAATGTAAAGTCTTCACAGATTTAACCCTAAAAGGGTCTTGAGGTGAAACTTCTGAACTGGTGTTGGATCTCCTACACTGCTGGAAATAGAGAAGGTCTTCATTGCAATCAAAAAAATGAGGCTTTAAAGGAAAACCAGGAGAAGGAAGAGGAGAATATTCAGAGGAATCATCTCCTCTTGAGACCTCAAAACTACCCTGAACTGGATCCAAAACCTGCTAAACAAAACATTAGAGAAAAACTAAACAAACTATACCAACAACTACCTTCCCTCGATGTTTGAACTGAGATATTCAATAACTTGAAAAACCATACTGGTGCTAATGCTCCCAACATCTAAGACTGTATCTTTAAAGGTTCAGTGGTTTCTTTCAGATCAAAGATTATAAACAATAACAGAAAGAAGAATGATAAACAGGTTGAGGTCAATATTTCTAGGTTTGGGGGATGGCTAAACCAATTAAAGTCGACTGAAATATTTATCAAGTTAGGAAAATGGATCTAAAATTGGTTTGAAGAATGTAATCACACTATGTTTGAGTAAGAATACTCAAAAAGTAGATGATCAAGAGACTCGTTATCTAAAAGGCGTAAGGAACAATATTTTGGGTCATAAGAGAAGAGAAGTTTATCCCTCATTTGCAATCTATTTAGAAAAGCTAGCCATAAGATAAATGAGCACTTTGGTCTAGTTCTTTTATACCAAGGAACAAAAGGATTGGGAGGTCTCAAAATAGTATAGACTGAAGCATTTTTGTAGACTCTAGAGGAGCTAACCAGCCATTCCAATATGTCAGGTAGAGAGCATACTGGTTGGTATGGCAAAGAATCCAGGGTGTGGATGGTCTCATTTGTAGCCTCTTGCTAGGTCCAAACATTATTCCTGATAACATCAAAAACTTTTACACTCGTAGGCAAATCCGATCCATTGATCAATTTGGGGGTTGAGAGATCCACAAGGATGCCAAGGATTCTGCCATAAGAGAGTAGAACCACATTCCTATCTTAAATCTGAAATGGTTTCAAATAAGGTCCTTAACTTGTAACAACTTCCTCCAACTCCAAGAACTATTATTACTAGGTTTAACACTCTAAAAATGTTTAATCTAAGAATAATAGCATGCACCCACTTGACCCTCAATGTTTTATTATCATTAAACAAGAACTAGATTCTTTTTCCTAGAAGAACATTATTCCTTACAGATAAATGTTTAATGCCTAAACCACCCTCTCTTTTAGGTCTACAGAGATCACTCCATTTAACTTTAGCATAATAATTTGTCGCAATACTACCAGACCACAAAAAATTACTTAATTTAGCCTCATTATCTTTGATAATGGAAGAGGGAAGAATGAAATGAATAGACCAATACACTTGAAAAGGAGAGAAAACAGAGATAAACAGCTATAATCTACCAGTATAGGAAAGAGTTCTATAGGTCCATTTATTAACCCTAGCATCAATTTTATCCAATAGAGGAATGTAATCTCTCTTAGATAGACGACTTGTTAAGAGAGGCAAACCAAGGTAATGAATAGGATGGTGACCTCTGTGAAGATCAATTAACGTTTCTAGCTAATGAGTAAAATGATCCATATCAATAGATAAAAAGTACTAACTCTTACTAAGATTCATATCCAGCCTAAAAAAATTAGAGAAAGTGTACAGACAATCAAAAATAGTTTGGACAGACCTAATATCAATATTGCAGAATAGCAAAAGATCATCAACAAACAAAAGGTGAGAGAGCTTAAGAGCTATACACCTGCAATGGTACTTAAAAGTGTTACTTCAAGCAATAGAAGCATCCATACTCCTAGAGAAAACCCCCATACAAAGAATGAAGAGATAAGGAGATAATGAATCCCTTTATCTCAAACCAGACTTCCCATGAAAGAATTTCAAAGGAGACCTATTGATCAAGATAGAGCACGAAGGTGAGGTAATACACTCTTTAATCCACTTAATGTAAGTTGGAGGAAACCCTACAGCTAAGATCACATTAAGGAGGAAATGCCAATGAATAAAATCATAGTCTTTTTTTAGATCAATTTTAAAGGCACAACACTTATGATTATTGGAATGGTGATAATTCTTAAAGATCTCTTTAGCCAGCAGGATATTGTCCCCCATTTGGCGACCCTTGATAAAAGCACATTGATTTAGGTTGATAATGTGAGGGAGTAGGTTTCTAAGTCTATTAGCAATGATTTTTGACATCACTTTGTAAATCATATTACAACAAGAAATATATCTAAAATTATAAATAGTGGAACGATGATCCATCTTAAGGATAAGAGAAATAAAAGTAGAATTGAGCTCTTTAAGAAGCCTCCCATGCCAAAAAAAAATCTTGAATGGTAACAGTAATATCATTACCAACAATATGCCAAGTTTGCTCAACCATTTTCCTTTTGGCCTTCCCCCTATAGAGCATCATTTCTACCTTTCAACCCTAAGTAACACATAATCAAGCCTCGATCCTCTTTATATAAGGGGGTATAGAGCAGTAAAACGACACTTTGTTTTCTTACAAATTTTGAACGAGCATGGAGTGTCTTTGACACCTTTTAGCCTCCATCTAACCTCCAACATCAATGGAGAGTTAATGGAAATTAAGTGGCTTTTAATCCCACTAGCCACTTAATTTAGCCTGAAAACATTCACCTCTTCTTTAAAGGGTAATTTTTCCATCTTGCTTATTAAATGGTAATTTTGTCATCTTGCTTATTAAAGGGTAATTTTGTCATCTTACCTAATAAGTAAGACTCACATGTGTCATATGATTTATAATTAAATGACCCGAAACTATCACACTTTTTTTACTAAGCCATGCATCTCTCATATCTTGAATCCCCATCCAAAACCTTCTTACTCCTTCTTTGCATCTCCATTTAGGTTCCTAATTATGTTGGCCACTTGAATGAACACTTAATTCAAGTAATTCAAGAGTGGTATCTAGTAATACGTCATAACCCCAATTGACTAGAAAGTTAGTGGTATGACTATGAACCCTTCCACAGACAATGTTCCCATGCAATTCGTCCTTTCACCATTCTATACCTCACTTGGTTCAGAGTATGGTTAAAGTATCAACTGCTATTAAACTGAATATGTCACATCTAGCCCAAGTGATGTTAGTTCTTGTCCTCGAGGCTCATTACTTAATTGGATATGAAAGTAACAACCCCAACAAGAGGTCGTGGGTATCATCTCCTCCTATTAGGAGTGGTGAATCCTTCGTTGACTACTTAATTACCTTCAAATACCTCGAGATGTACCCAATCACGATGCTATAAGCAACCTCTGAGAGGGAACGAGGAATGGAGTCAAAGTATAGGATCAGTAAGTAAGATATCCTTGAACACCTTAAGTCTAAGGATATTTGCACCATTTCTATGATGAGACTATCACTAACACTAGAATAGATTATCCATACGATTGTCTCATGGTAGGTCATCTAATTTACTTATTACTCTTAGCAATCATCCATATATTATCTCTAAACAACTTTTGCTTACAGTTTATGAGATCCACTACTTGATCTAATCAAAAAGTATAACATGTGCTAGTCTTTCAGGATTAATAATGTCTCGTCTCATTAATCCTATAACTAGGGATAATTTACACACTAATATAATTAAACATGATAGGAATCTTATTATCATGATCTCATCATGAATTCCTTTATGCTATATAATGTATCGAGGACTTTATTAATTCTATTTAGGGTCACTATTAATTTATTAAGAATATGAACATTGAATTAACAAAAATGCCTTTTTATTAATCATAAAGATTTATACAATAAGTGCTAAAGACAATTGCCTTTACAACACTTTTCTAACAACCTCCCACTTTCACTAAAGCCAATCGCCTTTGTATCTAATACCGTAGGCAACTACTAGAGAATCATATCCCTTTTTAGGAATCAATTTAGTCAAATGACCAACAATATTTTGATCAGTGGGCACTCTCTCCATCTTGACATCATTTCTACCAATGATTTCTCTAATCAAATGTTATCACCTGAGTGCATTTTTGGATTTCTAATATGACCTTTGTTCCTTTTCTTGCATTATGGCACCATTATTGTCATAGTAAAATTGTATTAGGACAACAATGCTAGGAACCACTCCAAGTTCTATGATGAACTTCTTAATCTAAACTACTTCCTTTGCTACTTTTGGAGGGGTAATGTATTTTGCTTCGGTTGTTGAATCTGCAGCTGTCTCTTGTTTGTAACTCTACCAACTGACTGCTCCACCTTTCAGTGTAAATATATACCCTAATTGGAATCTGGAGCCATTTATGTCAAATTGGAAATTGACGTATGTATACCTGCTCACAACAAGATCTCCTTCTCCATATGCCAAGAAAACATCCTTAGTTCTTCTCAATTAGTTAAGGATATTCTTGACAGCCACCCAATGACCCTTACCAAGATTCGACTGGTATCTGCTTGTAACACTTAGAGCATATGATATATCTTGTCTCCTACATAACATAGCATACATGATTGATCATATAGTCGAAGCATAAGGGATCAAATTTATGTGAGTCCTCTCATCTTGTGTCTTTGGACACTTAGATTTCGAGAGTGTAATCCTATGCATTATGGGAAGATAACCTCTCCTAGACTGCTCCATATTAAACCTCTTTAGTACCTTGTCTATGTATATAGATTGAGGAAGACCAAGCAACTTCTTAGATCTATCTCTATAGATTCTTCTCCCTAAAATATAAGTTGCTTCTCCAAGGTCTTTCATACAGAAATTCTTGGATAACCAAATCTTGACTGATTGTAAAGCTGAGACAGCATTTCTTATTAGTAGTATGTCATCTACATACAAAACAAGGAATACAATGGCACTCTCACTAACCTTATTATACAAACAAGGTTCATCGAAATTTTGTGTGAAATCATTCTCTTTGATTGTCTCATAAAATTGGATATTCCAACTCTTGGATGCTTGATTCAATCAATAAACGGATTTTTAAAGCTTGCATACCTTTTTGCCATCTTTGGATATGAAACCATCAGGTTGTGGTTAGGTTTCCATTAAAGAAAGCTATTTTCACATCCATTTGCCATATCTTATAGTAATAATGAGCAGCAATGGCTAGGAGTATCCTAATGGATTTAAGCATGGCTACCGGGTTAAATGTTTTATATATTCAACTCCTTGTCTTTAACAATAACCTTTATCTACAAGCCTAGCTTTATAGATAACTACATTATCCTCTATTTTCACATTATCCCTTTAGGTGGGTCAACTAAAGTCCAAACTTGGTTTTTTATATATGGATTCCATTTTGAATTTCATAGCTTAAAGTGATTTGTTAGATTCTGAACTCTTCAGAACTTCTTCATAGGTAGTTGGCTCATTGTCTTCTATAAGCAATACATCATTATGTTCACTTATAAGAAATCCATATCTCTCTAGAACATGACGTATCTTACTTGATGTATGAACTTCTTATGTGTCAGAAGGTTGAACTATTGTTTCATCATTATGAACAATAATCTTAGGTTTAAGTAGTTGATTTATGTCTATTTGAGCATTTTGAACTTCTGCAAGTTCAATGTTGCTTCCACTGTCTTTTGTTAGAAGAAACACTTTCTCTAAAAGGACAAAATACTTTGGAACAAACACCTTTTGTTCCAAAACATTAAAACTAATATCCTATTGTTTCTTTAGGATATCCTACAAACAGACACTTGTCAAATTTAGCTTTTAGCTTATCTGACTAAATTTGCTTCACATAATCCAAACAACCCCAAACATTCATATGCGAAAGATAGGGTTTCTTGTTAATACACATCTCATATGGAGTAACATCAACTGAATTTGAAGGGACTTCGTTTAATATATAAACACTAGTCTCGAGTGCATATCCGCAAAAGGATTTTGGTAGATCTACTAAGCCCATCATTGACCTCATCATATCCATCAAGGTTCGGTTTCTCCTTTCTGCCACACCATTTTGTTACGGTGTGTCAGCTAGAGTTTAATGGGATACTATCCCATTATCTTTGAGATAATTTAGAAACTCTTGGCTTAAGTATTCACCATCTCGATCTGATCAAAGTGCTTTAATACTCTTGCCCAGTTATTTCTCAACTTCATTTCTGAATTCTTTAAATTTTTCAAAGGCCTCAGATTTGTATCTCATAAGATATACATACCCATGTCATGAGTAATCATCGATAAAGGTAATGAAGAATATGAAACCACCTTTGGCATGTGTGAACCTTAGACCATATACATCTGAATGTATTAAGTCCAATAGCCCAGTAGTTCGTTCACCCTTTCCCTCAAGGGGTAACTTTGTCATCTTACCTAATAAGCAAAATTCATATGTGTCATATGATTCATAATCAAATTAACCTAAACTACTACACTTATGTAGTTTAGTCATGCGTCTCTCACTTATATGGCCAAGGCAACAATCCTATAAGTATGATGATTTCACACTATCTCATTTTTGTCTTTTATTGTCATTGATAATTAGAACTGGATTAGACATATTTAATATGTATATTCCGTTACATAATGTACCTATAGCATAAAGCATTTCATTCAAACTAATAGAGTAATCATTGCTACTAAAATTTAAATAGAAACTAGCTTTATTAAGACTAGAAATTGAAATAATATTCTTAGTCAATATAGGTACATGAAAACATTCATCCAATTCTATTATAAGCCTACTAAGGAGTGTCAATATATAAGTTCCTACAACTAATGCAGTAACTCTTGCTCCATTGCCTACGTGTAGGTTTGACTCTCCCTTGTTTAGTTATTTACTGTTCATGAGGTCATATATATTAGTACATATGTATGATCCACAACCGACATCCAATACCCATATGTTATTATTAGAAACAGTATTAATATCAATAACAAACATACCTAAAATAGATGGGACTTCTGATGCCTTTTTTTACTTCAGTGACTCTAGATAGGCTTTACAGTTACTGTTTCAATGGACATCCTTTCCGAAGTGGAAACATGTTCCCTTAAGGGTAGTCTCCTTAGATTTTTTCTTCTTTTGGTTCTTCCTCCTAGAACTACAAGCGTCCACCAACATCATAGCCTTACTGTTCTTCTTGAAAGATGGTTCAACTATTTTGAGCAAGTTAATCAATTCGGGAATCATGGTGGATATCTAGTTCATCCTATAGTTAAGCCTAAAATATGAATATCTAATAGTCAAACCAATCAGAATTAAGTCTATACTTAATTCATACTCCATTAGGAAACCCAAGGAGGCCAACCTTTTAATATAGCCATTCATCTTTAGTGCATATTGCACTGGAGATGTCCCCTCAGCCATTTTGGAGCAAAAGAGCAACCTTGAGGTCTCAAATCTTTTGAATCTAGCTTGCTCATCAAATAACTCCCTCAAAGGATAGATTATGGTATGAACATCCATAATCTTCATATTGCTTTTGCTATTTTAGTGACATAGTAGCCAACATTATACAGCTAGCAATCTCACTATCATCAAGATGCTTTCGGTATGCCTTTTGATCACTATCAGAAGCATCAATAGTAGGGGGAATCAAGAAGTGGTTCTTCTAATATGTAGCCTAGTTTTTTCGACTTGAGAACTATTCTCAAGTTCCTAAGCTAGTCTAGGAAGTTAGTTCCAGTCAACTTATAGGCTTCCATAAGTGAGCATAGGTTCACACTAGTGGTCATGGTGTTGATTCTTGCAACCTAATGTCAAAGAGAGAAATGGTATTAAACTGTACATAAATGCATGTTAATTAAGACTTTAATATCATGAAATATGGCCCCCACTATTTTGTCAAAAATCCATAACCCTCAATATGAATCCGAGAGAACTTTTATAAAAGTTCTCTTAGTGGGTCGATATATAATATCTCTAAGAATGACCTTGGGTTTGCCCAATAAGCCACCCTAGGTCAATCCCTAGGTCAATCAATAGGTATCAATCATACCAATTGTATTTATAATGGAACTATTAGATCTAGTGCTATTAACTGTTGATGTGTGCATACATATTGAGCTATCAACTCTTGATGCATGTATATCATATCTATACTGTCCAACTTCACCTCAGTCCACGTTGACATTGGGATTGCCCAACAAATCAATGCTTCTAGTTAAAACTGACCCGTTAATCTGAAAATCATATATCCATGGATAGAACATATTTATGTAAAGCAAACTTGGGTTTGCCCAACAACCCTTACTCTAAAAGAACTCTAGCTCTCACCATAATAATGGAAGGTGTTAGTTTTAATATTCTAAGTAAGGGATTTCTACTTAGGTCTCATCTAACTAGGAAGGTCCTATATATATCACACATATATATAGTTACTATAACTCTATGGCATGATATGGACACCCCCTTCATATTGGGCTTAAGTCCATAACCATCCATCATGCAATCCTACACATACTCCTAATATGCATCCTTTAATGCATAATATTAAACACATAAAATATAGTTGTGACAAGTTATGGGTTCTACATTTTGGAAGTTGATTCAACTCTTGAATCGAATTTCTTCCTAAGTGTTACCCTGACTAAATTTAATCTTGTATGTCACTTCGGTTTAGAAATTAATATTAATCAAATTAAATTAACTCTTAATTACATAAATTAATTCACCTTAAAATTGATATTTGATGTCAAAATTAAACATTTTAATTTTGTCATACGTCAATTTATAATCTTACTAGAAAATAATACTCAACTTAAATTAATTCAAAATTAATTTCCAAAATTTTACAAAATTTTTAAAACAACAAATCATCATTCCATGCATCTCCAGGTCATTACAAGTTCTTCAAAATAATTTTGGAAACACCCAAAAAATATCAAGATAACTGAAACACCATTGAGATTCTAAAAATTACAAACTTGACATCTAAATTTTTTTTCCAAAAATCTAAACTCGAGCATGTGCCATTAGATGTAGTAAAACAAAATATGAACTTAAGATGTGTGCCTTGCAATCCCCTTCATTTTTAATTGTCTTCACCTCTTTAGGTTGTCGTAAACCACAATGACCAAAGGAAGATGTCTCTAATGATATCCACATGAAGAGGAAGCTTGAAACCTCTTAGGAAGAATGGCTAGAACACACACAAATTGCTAGCTTTGTGGTGTGTTCTTTAAGAGAGTGTTTTAGAAGATGGTGAATAATTCATAGAAGACACTTTGTTTTCTTACAAATTTTGCATGAAATGGATTGTCTTTGACACCCTTTGTCCTTCCTCTAACCTCTAACATCAATGAAGAGATAGTGGGAATTCGGTGGCTTTTAAGCTCACTTAATTTAGCATGAAAACATTCACCCCTTCTTTAAAGCGTAATTTTGTCATCTTGCTTATTAAAAGGTAATCTTGTCATCTTACTTATTGAAGGATAATTTTGTCATCTTACCTAATAAGCAAGATTCACATGTCACATAATTCATAATCAAATGACCCTAAACTATCACACTTTTTTAGCTTAGTCATTCATCTCTCATAACTTGGATCCCCATCCAAAATCATTTTACTCATTCTTCCAATCTACAATGCGTGTGACCTATTAGGTTCCCAGTTATGTTGTCCACTTGAATTAACACTTAACTCAAGCAAGTCATTGGCATTATCTAGCAACACATCATGATACCCAACTGACCGGGAAGTCAGTGGTTTGACTACGAACCCTTCCATAAATAATGTCCCTGTGCAAATTCATCCTTTCACCATTCTATACCCCACTTGGTTCAGAGTATGGTTAAATTTTCAACTCCCACTAGACTGAAAATGTCACTTCTAGCCTAAGTGATATTAGTTCTTATCCCTGAGGCTCATTACTTAATTAGACATTGTTATGTCAAGAGGATTTCACTCCTATTAATTTTGATGACAATCAAATAATAATAATCTTAGAAATGTATGAATTGTTTTGATAAGTTTGATAAGTGTGCAAAAAAATGTAAATAACACTTAGTTAACCCAGAAGATGCGTGATCAACGCCAGACAATATAGCAACAATAGACGAAGCGCAACAAGAGATGAAGTGCGTCAACAAACAAAGCACAACAACAGACGAAGCGTAACACCAGACAAAGCGCGATACTAGACGAAGCGCAACACCAGAAAAAGTAGAATAATAGACGAAACCTGATAACAGAAGAATTATTATTCCATAAGATACAAAAGGAAGATATTCTAGAACGTTAGTCAGTTAGTTAGTTGGAGTTAGTTATAAGACTCAACTAATAACGATTTCTAGAAGATTCAAGAAGTAGTTTCTCAAGAAGACAGTTTAAGACTTAGGCTATAAATACTAGTTCTAGTCGAAGACTAAAATAAAAATTTTACATTAGAGAAATTCTGTATTCAAAGTGAGAAAGAAGAAAGTGAATACATCTGTAACGTGAAGCTCAAAAATATCTTTCCTAGAGAGAGAAAGAAAGGTTAGAGCCTGGAGAGGCTAAGATAGCTGATAAAGAATACTTTGTGAGCGAGACCTGAAGAGGCTCTACAAGTGTAGAAAGAATACTTCTAAAGTTAAAGAGTATAGTGAAATCTCAGACAAACTCTGAGGACTGGACGTAGCTCAAGGTTTGGGGTGAACTAGTATAAAATCGCAGCATCTATTCTCTAACCTTTACCTTTTAATTTTCTTATTGTTAAACAAGTAGATAATTTTACTTGTGATTGCATTACTTATAAACTTTAGCAAAGTGTTTAGTAATCAGCTGAATTTTCATAAAGAAATTCAAGAAATCTTAAAAGATTAATATTTTTAAAAAGGTTAAACAATTCAACCCCCCTTCTTGTGTATCTTACATATTTCTATATTAACAAGTGATTTACTTCAGTTGGTATCAGAGCAAGGTTTCTAAGAAACACTGTTATAAAGTGAGGACAAAGATCCATAGCTGAATCACATGTTTTTACAGTTGAAGGTGCCTTGGTCATAAGACCTCCTGCGTTCAATGGTGAGGATTATCATTATTGGAAGGACAGGATGCCGCTCTTCATAGAATCCACACATATTGATCTTTGGGATATCATCGAGAATTCTCCACATACACTAACAGACGATCAAGGCAATATCATCTCTCGTGACACATGGTCAGCTGATCAGAAAGCTCGATTTCAGTTAAACTCTAAGGCCAAGTTCTTTCTAAGTTGTGCCTTAAGCAGAAGTGAAGATGACACGGTTCATGGATGCGTATCTGCAAAGGAAATGTGGGACACATTAGCCATTGCACACGATGGCATAAATAAAGTAAAAGAATCCAGGATCAATATTCTTGTTAATCAGTATGAGCTATTCAAGGTGAAAGATGAGGGGACTATTGATCAGATGTTTAGATGATTTCAAACTATCGTTAACAGACTTAAAGTTGTTAGGAGAATCTACGATAATCAAGATCATATCTGAAAGATTCTCTAAAGTCTTCCTAAAAGATGGAGACCCAAGGTTACAGCAATATAAGAGGCCAAGGACTTAAGTAAACTGAAGCTAGATGAATTACTCGGTTCTCTGAAGATACATAAACTAAAGCTTGATGCAGAAGATAAACCTATAAGAGATAAATCTATCGCATTAAATCCTGTTCAGAAGAATAAAAGAACTAGAAAAATAGAAGCACATCTTTAAAAGCATTGAAGATTGAAGAAATCAAGAATGATGATGCCAGTGAATCTGATCAAGATTCAAGTGAAGATGATGATGAACTATCATTTTTTCAATAAAGGTTAAGAGGATGTGGAAAAAGAAAGCGAAGGGAAATAAATACTTTTCTTTAAAGAAGAATAGCAAAGACAAAGCCAAGAATGAAAAAACTTCTATCATTTGCTATGAGTGCAATAAACCAGGACATTACAAGTCTGAATGTCCATTGCTCAAAAGAAAACAAAAGAAAAGTAAAGAAAAAAAAGAGCATGATGGCAACATGAGAAGATTTGGACTCATCCAAATCTGACTCCGATTCAGAAGCATTGGAACAAGCAAATATATGCTTCGTAGCTGAAAAAGAGTGCGACGATAAGGTAACTTCTAACTTTAATGATCTTCAAGAGGCATATTTAAAATTGTTAGAATATTCGCATGCTATATTAAAACAATATAGGATTTTGAAAAAGAAATTTGTTGAAAGCTTGAAGAATGCGGAAGTGTTAGAAAAAGAAAACGTATACCTTAAAAAACAAGTAGACAATATGAAAATGAAAGTAACTGTAATAGATATGAGTAAATTAATCATTTGAAACAAAGGATTAATATTCTTTTAGCAGATTTATCAACATTTATTGAAAGTACAAAAAGGATGAATGATATGATTTGAAAATATAGACATTCTAAGGATAAGAGTGGTTTAGGGTTTACTAATAGTAATGTTCGTCGTAATAAGAGTTTTGTTCCTAAAAGGAAGAAAAAGAAACAATATTCTTATTATTCAAAGAATAATTGTAAATATAACCCCAAAGGACCCAAGAAAATATGGGTAACTAAAAAAGACATAATATATACTATAGATCTCCCTTCTTGGAAAAAGCAACCAGTACCAATGGTACTTCGACAACGATGCTCGCGACACATGACGGGAAGAAGATCTATGTTCCTAGACCTCTAAAATAAGAAAGGATGATCAATAACTTTTGAAGACAACCAGCAGGGAACAATAGTTGGAATCGGTAAAATTGGTAAAGATTCATTTGCATCTACTGATAACGTTCTGCTAGTTGAAGGATTAAAGGATAATCTAATTAGTGTAAGTCAATTATGTGATTCTGGCTTTGAAGTATCTTTTAATCAAAATTCTTGTGTAATCAAAAACAAGGACGGTTCTGTATTCTTTTCTGCCAAGAGACGAAACAATCTCCATAAGATTAATTTAGACGATTTGAAAAGTCAAAATATTTCATATTTTATATCAACAGATGAGGAAAAACTGATTTGGCATAAAAAGCTAGGTCATGTTAGTTTTAAACATATTTCTAAGTTGGTTAGACATGATTTGGTAAGAGGATTACCAAAAA
>JAOSBK010003408.1:0-13641 GCA_027568895.1 Erythroxylum shatona
GATCTTGGAATTATTTGTTTTTGACCGGTTTCCAAGGATCAATCTTTTGGTTGAATCGACAGAGCCGCGATCAATAGACTAATTATTTTTGTAGTTAATTAGTATGCCAATGTTGGTAGGATTTTAGTACTTCGGTTAATTGAATTAAATTAGTAAGAGTGTAGTGTAGAAAGGGCATTTTTGGTAGGCCACTTAAGTTTAAAAAACAGTAAGGCATTGAAGGAGGGGAAAAGTGAACATTTTACACTCATTAAGGGTAAATTGGAAGAAGGAAGAGTGGTCTTGCTCTTAGAAGAAGAAGAAAAACGTGAGTTTAAGAGAGAAAGAAGAGAAATCGTGGAGAGGAGAGAAAAGAGGGAAGTTTGAGCTAGGGTTTCATCTTTTCTTAGTTTTCCAGAGAGATTTTGAGATTATTCAAGAAGAGAAAAAGAAACAGGAAGGGAAGAGATTTCATTTGAGCCAAATATCTCTTTATTTGGTAAAGGTTTAAGGTAAGTGCATTATGAATCCTTTGAATTTTTGGAAGGGTTTTAGTTCATGAAGCTTAGGAAATGCATGAGTTTAAGTATTCTGGAATAAACTTTAGTGAATGTGCTTTGTGGATTTTTGATTTGCATTCCTATTGAATGCGAATTTTTGACAATGTTAAAGGAAATCAAGAAAGGAAAGAAGAGCAAGAGGAGAGGCACATTTGACAACGTTTTAAAGCAACGAATTCAATGTGGGTTACATGTTTATAATTGAGTTATTAAGCTATAAATTTTTTCAAATTTTTGGAGTTAAATTATTTTAAATTGCTTCATAAATGTTGCATTTAATGCTTCTTACATGATTTAAGAAGTTGCTACAAGTTTGGTACTTGAATTTGGTTGATGAATTATGAAATGAAGATGTAATGATATTTGATAATATATCATACTTATGGAAATTTTATTTCCAAAATGTGCCTTTTTGAGCAATATTTTGCAAGTTATGAGTGGTGGTCTATTCTGTTAAGTCACGTGCACGTTGACCATATTAAAGGCTTCTCCTGCCTGCCCGTTAGTGGCATGGAGCTCCTTTACGAATTCTCTCGTGTTTACGAACTACTAAAGCCATTATTTGGTTTTGTGATGGTTCATTTTGTTATTATAGGAGATTTGCAAGAGCTCCCCTGTGGACCTACCCAAACCATTTTTGAATGCGTATGTTCTTATAATGTGTTGACAAGTTTGATGAATTCATGGTTTATATTGTTTATAAATTGTTTGATAAGTTGAGAATTTTGGAATTATATGTTTCATGGATTCAATGAAAATTGACTATGGAAGTGAATATGTTTAATGTTTTTGCTTTTTAATTTGTTATAAACTTATTACCCACAAGCTTTTAAGCTCACCCCCATTTCATCCCCATCTCCTGGTGATGAGCAAGAGTTCGAGTGATCGAGAGGCAAGGCATCACTCCAAATTTGCTAATGTTGTAATTTGAGTTAGTTTTTTGGAAAACACAATGCTTTAGTTGCATTTCAAATATTACTCATTCAAGAATGTTTTGTATTTTTGGGATTGAGACCAATGTTGTATTATGGCTTGAAATGCCCATTACAGTTTTGTAAAACTCTTATCTATTGATATTAATAAAATATATTTAGGTTTGCTTATGACTTTTCAAGTTTTCACATTTCATTTTCAAAAGACTAAGGATTTAAAGAAGTTTTTTTGTATATGGTTGTATTCATCTTTTGGTTGATTTGTAGTTGTGTTTTTGGAGGTGTATGTGCAAAATTTAGCGTTTGATAGTTGAGTTTGGGTGTGGGTTTTGAATGTTTTGCCATGGTGAAGCCAAACTTGGCCGCAGTGAACCTTTCTCGAAGGGTATTTTTTTTAATTTTGGCAACTTCGCCTTGGAGAAGCCAAACCTTCACAGTGGCATATTTGTCATGAGAGGTACTTAGGTTTTGATCAGGGATCTTTACCACAGCAAAGCCAACCTTTCGCCGTGACATATTTGTCTCGAAAGGTCTGTTTGCTCGACTTCGAGACTTGGCCATGGCGAAGCCAAATGTTAGCCATGGGGAGCTTGTCCCAAAACGTCCTTGGAAATACTTTTACAGTTTTGTCACGGCGAAACATTACTTTGCTGTAGTGAAACATTACTTTGCTTGTCATTGCTCCCGGATAATTTTCCCTTCCAAATCAAATGTTTTAAACTATGCTTATATTTTTATGACTCCAGAGTTGGGCTCCAGAAACGGTGTCCAACATTAACACTTCATTTCCATTGGATAGGTAACTTTACAAAAAGAGAGGTTAGAAATCAAATGGTAAAAGACAAGTTAGGGGTGGCTAATATTGATAGTAAAATTTGGAAGACAAGGTTTAGATAGTTCAGACATGTTAAAAGGAGACATCCTGATGCCCTAGTGAGAAGATTGTACTTCGGGTCTATAAGAAAAGAAGAGGAAGACCTAAGAAGAATTTGGAAGAAAAGGAAGACCTAAAAAGAATTAGGGGAGGTAATTATGAACGATACGACCTACTAGAGCTTATCGAGGACTTGGTCTTTAATAAAAAACTTTGACAATTAGGATATGATGAAGGATTATACATAAAAAGGTCCTTCTTCAATGACCTAAAATTGAAAAGATAAATGGAAATATAAAATTAGTTGAAACCAAATTCAAGAAAAATAATTTTGATTATGAAGGAAACAAATAAATCCAATTGTTAACATAAAAAACTAGTTAAATTGGTAAATTTTTAATCCTTATTTATTATTAGAGTGACTTTGTGAGATAATATTATAATTATTTAGTACAAACTTTTAAAGTAGAAACATACCCTTTATCATTTTGAAATTGATATTCTTTACAATTTCTATAGGTTAACAAATTTTTACACAAAGGGTACATTAGATTTAATTTTACCTACCCATAAATTTAAAAATTAAATATAAATTGGGTATATGAAATAAATAATTTGAAGAAGTTTAATATTATTACTTAATCAAAAAATTTAAAGAAAATACAGACTAAAGTGCTATACTTCTATTTATACTAAAATATTTCTTAAAAAGCTCAACTAATTTTAGTAAAAGGAGTTAACGATACTCCCAACTCATTCCTGCTAATAAAGGATCAAAATTACTAATTGATTCTTAAGAAAAAGAAACCCATTCAAATAAAGAAGTATGTTTCACTTATTTGTGATACTCCTTTGAAGGGTAAACTTACTATCAATAACACCCAAAGCTTCACCAAGACACTTTAAATATGGCTTTGACAAATGCATCAGTGAAGATTTCAGTCTTATTCTTTTGTTTATATTTTATACAGCTCAATATCTTGGGTTAATACTTTCTCTTTGACAAAATGGAAGCAATTTTCAATGTGTTTTGTGCGTGCATGAAACACTAGATTTATAGTAAGCTTTACTGCATTTTCACAATCACAATAAATGGGAAATGAGTAGTTGAAAGTGGAAACCATTTCTTGAATAAGACCCTTGAGCCATAACATTTTTTAGTGACCATAGTAATTGCTATATATTCTACTTCACGACTGGAAAGAGCCGTGGTGATTTATTTTCTACTACATCATAGAATTGCAATATAATTTATAATAAAATATAATTTTGTTATGAAATATCTGTCATTTAGGTCATCAAACCAATTTGCATCTACAAAGTCACTTAAAGAAAATGACATAAACTTCTTATACATTAATCTATAAATATGAATGCTTTTTACATAATGAAGAATCATCTTTGTTGCAATTAAATGACTTTCAAATGGTTCATCCAAAGTTATATATACTAAACTACCATTAATTTTATCAGAAAAGTGTTACATTTTCTAATGTCTTTCCCTTATTTTTAAATAATTTTAGGTATGGCTCCGTAGAAATGTTCATAGTTTTTTACTCCCATATATGTAACTATTTTAGTAAAATTGTTGCATATACTTTTTTATAGACAAAATATTCACTAGATTATTCAATTTCCAAATTAAGAAAACAATGGACTTCACCCAAAACTTTTCATTTTAGAAATCATATAAAAATAAATAATTTCAACACTATTATTATCTGTGACAATCATACCATCAATATACAATAAGTGCAAATTGCATACAGTGAGTGTTGTCCTATGTTATATTAGTATTTGAAGATTTAGAACCACATAAATCAAGATATTAAGGAATCTTATCATACTAAACATGTACATAAAACTTACTTGAGGCCACACATCGTCATATTGAGTTAGTAGATATATTTGAGGAACTCTTTAAAAAGGAAACCTTGATTTTATTCTATAAAGATGTCATTATCTAGCTCCTTATAAAGAAATTCATATTTTACATTTACTTGTCATAATTTCCAATATTTGTTAGTAGCTACGAACTCTTACTATTTTAGCAACAAGACTAAACATCTCATCATAATCTTGATCCTATGTCTCAGAGAACCCACAAGCAACAATACAAGATTTATATATGTCAATTTAACCATCAACTTTTTTTCTTTAATTTTTAAATCTATTTGCTAATAACTAAATCAACATCCTTCAATTTTGTAATAGACTCCCACGTGCAATTCTTATATCAAGATGAAATTTCATCTTGCATCACTTCTTACCATTTAAAAATCTCTTTAGCTTCATTTTGGCATTTTTAACTCATCCTCACATAAATCTTCCTTAAAGAAACAAGAAAAAATACAAAATTGATTTGATTGAATTTCATAATTATCTAGATTATTGGTTGCTTTGATTATCTTATTGATCTTTATAGGAGAACCTCGATGACTTCATCTAGTTTAATGTTTCTTTATATGAAAGAGCATACTTCTTCCATTACTAATTACAGAATCATCATAAAAAAAATTGGAAGATCAACAACATTTTTGCCTTAAATTGCATCAAACTTGTAAGATGTACTTCATTAGAAACCATCACGTGAAATAACAACCTTCTTTGTTTTCCACACATCTCCATCCTTTTTGGTAGAGTATCATAACTAATAAATGAAGCATGTAGCCTTTAGATTAAGTTTAGTTTGATTGTGCTTTAATATATGATCATAAAAAATACATCTAAAAACTTGAAAATAACTCACATCAGGTTTAAGATGATAGAGCCATTAAAAAATAGACAATTTGTTTCCTGATTATAGTGGTAGTCAATTTATGACATGACATATAATATAAAAAGCTACAAACTATAATTCTTTTGAAGGCTTTTTTCATGTAATCAAGATAAACAAACAAATGTTAAATAAGCCAAATTCATTCAGTAACCCACATTTTATCATGGGATGTCTAGACAAGTCATTTGGAGTTAAGCTCATGTTCCCTACAATACTTCAAAAATGATTACTTATAAATTCTTCTCCATTGTTGGTGCACAACCACTTTGATGGTACCTTTAATTCTTTCTCGATATTATTCTTAAAATGAATAAATTTTAAGAAAGCCTCACTTTTATGTTCCAAGGAATAAATCCAAATGAATTGAGCATATTTGTCTATAATCACTATTACATAATTTTAGACTTATATACTAGGTGTTCTTTTTGTCTTTAAAAGGTCTAAATGGACCAATTATTATACATTAAATGCTTTATTTTCTAAATTTGGAAGAGGCAGACAATGAGATTTTTCATATTGATGATAAACCTCGTCATGATGAATGCCTTTAAAAATAGGGATACCATCAAGAAGTTGCTTTGTGGAGACTTTCTATAGTAATTGATAACCTAAATGACCCAAACGAGCATGCCAGAGTTTTGAACTTTCTACCTTTGTGTTAAGTTTATTTATTTTTCTTAATAAATGATTTTCTACAAAAAATGTTTTTTTAATGAATGTGTCACAGTCAATTTCTCTTTTTTGGGGTTCGTTCTAATCATTAAGAGTAGGTAACTTGTGTAATCTAACTTGCCTTTTTAGATATGCATTCACTTACAGAAAATACATAGAGGTTCTTTTCTTTTTTAAATGAACAAAATGTCAATTTCAATATGCTTTATAGTTGAAAGAACTTGAATTTCATTGGGACCTAAAAGAGCATACCTTCTTGAATCCATTATCTAAAAGATTGAAGCAAGATTGTTCTTCAAGCCTAAAATGTGATAGATATCCTTAAGGAATATACCTACATCATTTAAGTCACCTTCTTTTAGTACACGATGTAAAAAAATTGTCAACTATCTTAACAACCTTCTTCCTATAGTATGGATGAACATCAAATAACAAAGTAACATTTCTCGTTGTGTGATAAGAAATCCAAAATCTAGAATCCACTATTTATTGTAGTCAATGAAACCATTAGCATTTGTAGGCATGTGTAACAAAAACTACATTTATTGGTTGATTAATAACTTTAATTTCCCTATTTGGTTATTGAAATTCATTATTTTCCTATGTAATATTTCCTTTTGCTTCTTATAATTTGACTCAATAACTTGACTTTTTATAGCCTAATTTTTTGTATCAATCATATGCCACCTTTACCTGAAAAGCTCATTAATGTGTCCAAGCTTTCCACACTAGTAATAACAAGTTTTGGAAGTTTCTTTAGGTTGCTATTGATTTTTATCACCTATAGAGTGCTTTGAGGAGGAACTCTTTTCCTTTTCTCTTTAATCTAAAGAGCATCCTTTGTTTGTGAAAGAGGTTGTTGTTGCTTGTCATCTATTTCACCAAAGCCTCTTAATTTGAAAGAAAAATTTTCAACTTAAAAATTGAAAGTTGATTCACCCAACCTTTTATGGAAGATACAAAGGCATAAGCTCTTTTCTTAAGCCATAAATAAGATATAAATCTAAACAATTCTCACTTACTGACTTGTCTATATCCAATTTTGAAATTCAACACCAGATTCCTAACTTTAAGAAATATTCTTCAATTAAAGAATTACTTTGAGTTTTTGCAGCTAGTTCATTATTATATTCTAATTATATTTTCATAATAAATAGATTTCCAAGTGTCATTAAATCACAAACATAATCTATGTACTTTTTACTAATTGATGTCTACAAAGAAAATAAAGCTTTTTCATACTTAATCTTCTATTTCTATCACAACTTATCATTTTAGGAATTATCTGCCGCAATTATCACTTCATCACTAGAGAAAAGGTCTTACAAATCATATCTAAGGTTTTATATATAACTTCCAATAATTATAAAAGTTACCAATAAGCTTTTCGACGTAAACTTTAGACGAAGTGCTTCCACCATTCATCTTTTTTTTGGTAAATCAGAAGAAATTTTATACAAATAATATAATGTTATGTACATAGCTAGAGATTCCTAAACAGTATCCCTTAGCTACCAAAAGGGTTCATAAGACCTAACATCCTAATTCCTTACAACAAACAGGCCACCATACTCTATACAACCTTTCTACTAAGTGATCTTTCAAAGCTAAAATATCAATCTATTAACACCAGTATACCAACAGTAATTTCCATCAGGGAATCAAGCAACATTAATAAAACACAGACTAAGCTGTTAGCTAAAACTGTGTAAGATGAGCTATGTCATTCTTATTTCTTTGTTTACTATCAAGTTTGTCCACCTATCACATATCCTCATTGATAAGAGCACTTTTTATTCTTTTGGTCACCATCCATATGTTAAGGCCATTTGATGCTACAGAGGGAGTGCCATTAATTGTCCATTCCATGCTACCTATACTGATTCAAACAAGCATTTCCTTGGAGCTGATTTTCCCTTTGCTTTATACCGAAGGGGGAGTTGATACTCACTCTTGTTCAACTTGAAATAAAAACTTGTAGAGAAATTGTTAGAGAATAAACACTCCCACACTTACCTTCTCTCAATTTTTGAGCGAAGATATTCCAAAACGTGGAAGACCACTATGACTTTTAGGCACCTCACATCCAAGGCTTCATCTTTGAAGGTTCGAGCATTCCTTTCACTCCACAAGTTATAGACAGTAACAAAAAGGAGAATGGTAAAAAGGTTGGTGTCACAGTTTGGAGTATTTACTAGTTGGTTGAACCAATTTGGAATGGAGTAAAGGTTTATGAAATTGGGAAGATGTATTTGAAAGTGATTAAGGCAATTTACCCACACTGCTTTAGAGAAAGAACACTGAAAGAACAAATATTCTATAGTCTCATTATCCGAATTACACAGTGAGCAATGATTTGGTGTGTGAATGTAGAGGAGTTTATCCCGTATTTGTAATTTTTTAAGAAAAGCTAGCCATAATATGAAAGAACACTTAAGGCTATTGCTTTTGCTCCAGGTCAGGTTGTGCTAAGAAACCTTTTAAATCGGGGGTCTCATGAAATTATATGCTGAGCTATTGGTATACTGTTTTGAAGGGCTAGCCATCCATTCCAAATAATCAGGTCTAGAACAATTAGGTAGGTAATGTAGAGGCCCAAAATTACTGATTGGTTCAACATTTGTCTTTTGTCAACACCACTCATTATTGCTGATTACTTCAGAAATTGTAGCTATCATTGGAAGCTCTGACCCATTTATCACTCTCAATGTAGAAAGATACTTCAAGATCCCTCTAGGGTGCTAAGGTTCCTGCCATAATAGAGTAGTATTCCCATTCCCTATCCAAAATCTAAATTGGTTCCCTATTTTATCCCTCGCTAATAAGATCTTTCTCCAACTCCATGAGCTATTATAACTAGGAAGAGCAGTCCATAAATTTTTCCTTTTCAAAAAATTATTATATGTACCCACTTAACCTACATTGCTTCTTTGTCATAAGATAGGAACCAGATTCTTTTCCCTAGCAGTACATTATTCCAAGAGGCCAGATGTTTAATACTTAAGCCCCCCTCCCTCTTTGACCTATAAAGATCACTTCATTTAACTTTGGCATGAGATTTAGTAGTGATCTTCCCAACCCACAAAAAATTCCTAAGTTTAGATTCTATTTCCTTAAAGATGGAAGATGGAAGATGGAAGAATAAAAAGAGAAGACCAATAAACTTGAAAGGTAGAGAGGACTAAAATCACTAATTGGAGTCTACTAGCATAGAAGAGGTGTTTATGAGTCCATTTGTTAATCCTAAGATCAATTTTTTCCAATAAGGGTAAACACTCCCTCTTAGACAGTCTTCCCGTTAAGAGAGGTACTCCCAAGTACCGAATGGGAAGATTTCCTTTCTTAAGTCCCAAAATACCTTCTATTTGATGGCTCAAAGGTTCCATATCAGGGGATAAGAAAAACTTGCTCTTGGCAAAGTTCATGTGCATACCAGATAAATTAGAAAAAGTACCCCAATAATTAAACAATTTTAAACTGAATTCAAGTCAGCATGGCAAAATAACATGGTCATCGGAAAACAAGAAATGGGTAAGTTTAAGGGGGTTTACACCTCCAGTGGTATTTGAAAGAAGGATTCCCATTTATGCAAACATTCAGATTCCTCGAGAGAGCTTCTATACAAATAATGAATAGTAGTGGAGGTAGAGGGTCTCCTTGTCTTAGGCCAGATTTCCATCTAAAGAATGAAGAGGGAGATCCATTGATCAGGATAGAATAGGAGGGGGAGGTTATACACTATTTGATCCATTCTATAAACTTTTAAGGAAAGCCTATGGCTCCTAGTATATTAAGGAGGAAGTCCCAATGGATAGAGCCATAGGCTTTTTGAAGGTCCACTTTGAAAGCACATCTCTTGTAGTTATTTGAAAGATGGTAGTTCTTGAAAATCTATTGTGCTAACAGTATGTTATCCCCTATTCAACGATTCTGGATAAAAGCAGTTTGATTGGGGTTGACAATGTGAGGAAGGGTCTCTCTAGGCCTATTTGCTATGAATTTTGCAATCACCTTATAAATCATGTTGCAACAAGAGATAGGCCTATAATCTAGCACTGTGAAAGGGTGATCTTTTTTAGGGATAAGAGTGATAAAAGTGGAATTGAGCTCTTTTAGAAGTTTTCCATGATGAAAGAAGTCTTGAATGGCACTTGTAACTTCCCGTCCTACGATAGGCCAAGAATGCAAAAAGAAGAATCCATTGAACCCATTCGGCCCAAGAGCCTTATTTGGATTGAAGGATTTAAAAACCTCCCTAATCTCTTATGCTGAGACTTCAGCAGTGAGGGATTTTAAGAGATTTTCTGGTAAGGAATGAGAAAACAGATTTTCCACAAAGTCTTGGGAAGGGAGAAGGTCCTTTTTTATCCCTAATAGAAGCTTGAAAGTATCTAATAAATTGATCTTGAATCTCTTTAAGCCCAACAATCCTATTACCATTTTCCACTAATAAAGAGTGGATGTTGCTTCTGTTTCTATTAGCTGAAGTAGAATCGTGAAAGAATTTTGTCTTCTTACCTCCTTCTCTAAGCCATTTGATATGGTAGGATTGCTTAAGGAAAGATTCCTAGTCATCTAGGGCTCTAATTAAAGCATTTAAAGCTTCAGCCTCCTTAGTCACTAATTGAGGAGAATTAGGCAACAACCTCCTTTGATCTTGGATAATATTTAGAGTAGCTTGACAACTCTCTACTCTATCATTGACATCACCTATCTGACTCGAATTAAGACTTTTTAGAGATTTTTTTAACCAACTTGAGTTTAGACACTACACAAAACATGGGGGTGTCCTAGACTTGAGAGGACCAAGCATCTTATACTGTCTAATGGAAGTTAGGTTGAGAAGCTAGGAAATTCGAAAACCTGAAAGGAGAAAATCTCCTCTGGAGGTTTGCTAAAGCCCTTAACACTACTGGAGAATGATCAGATATGTTTGGGTTAAGAAAAAAAAGGAATTGGGAAATATAGAGCTCTAGTCCAAATTTACAAGGGCTCTATCTAGCTTCCTTGCAATATAAAGGTCTCCACATTGCTTGTTGTTCCAAGTAAGGCTAGGTACGCTAGAGTTTAAATCAAACAGGGCACAGTCCTTCACATATTTCCTAAGATCACTCATGGCATTCATAGCGTTAAAGTTCCTGGTTACAATCTAAGGAAGGTTACCAACAACAGTATTGATAGTTAAAAAATCAGACCAAAGATACTTCCTATAATTGAGGTTATTTGACCTATAAACACAAGTTATAAGAAAGGAAAAGGATATGTTCAAAGGGGAGACCTCTAAATGATTTTTAGGCTTATTAATTTAATTATTTTTTGAATTTATCTACTTGATCTTGAGATTGTGGTTTATTGTAGGAATTACTATTTATTCTTATAGCCACATCTCATAATAGAAGGATGGAGCATACAAAACTTTTATAGGAATCAGAATATGTCTTTGCGATCCATAACACCACTATATGGGAGAGTGAGGTGTTTTCAGATGTTTTTTGAGGCCTAACTAATATTCATGCCATGGACCGACATTGGTGAGAGATATCATTACAATCGTGAAGCCTTTACATCATAAACCATATGAAGCATAAAGAATTAAAAGAAACCACTAATAATAATAATGATGAAAAATCCACTAAAACTATAAGGAGTGACCCTTTCCAATAACTTCATCTTTATTTACATTATAATCAAGTCACCTATTCCATACAACTTTAGAAGGAAAGATTAACATGAATTACTTGCAAAATAAATTATTTTCCTTCCTTATAACTTCTTTTTCTTTCTTTTCTTTTCCTTTTTTATTAAAGACAAAAATTGAGAGAAACTACATCAATGATGGAACTTATTGATAGGAAGTAAAAATCAAATGCCATAAATTTTAACCAACCTGCATTTATGAACACTCCTATACTTATTTTCTTATATGTCCACAAAAATCAACAATCACAAAGGCTAGTAATATCGTTGCTAATAAAGCTCAAGGGGCTTAAAAATATGATAAATCTTGTCATTAGGTAGGTTATTTGACTAATGTAGCTTTTAAAAAATAATACCTATATTATTTCCCTATTAATGCATGTGATAAAAAATATGGTCTCAAATAGAAAATCAAGACAAATTTAGTATGTACATGTCATAAAGGTCACATATGAACAAAAGACAATAATATTGATATATATGTGTTAGTATAAAAGGCTCTAAATCTCACTGGCTCAAATACATGCCCATGTTTTCATGAATTTTTTTGGTTAATTATACTTTCTATTTATAACTATATAATCCTAGAAGTAGTAGAGAAAAAGAGAGAATTTTTTTTATCATATAAAAGAACTTAAACACACATAAGAAACAAACTTAAAATACATGCATAATAAACAAGTTCCCTACTCCCACACTTAAAATTACATTATCCCCAATGTAACATTACATATAACAGATTCTTTTTAAAAAGTACATATAAGAGATAGAGCATTAAAAAAAATTTAAAAAATACTCTCCTTGGGTTACCTCCCAAGCAACATCTTTGTTTATTATTGTTAGCTAGACTTTATGTTTTCTTTGTCATGTGATAAAATTTTGGTCTTTAGGTGTCACCACTTCTACTTTCTCCATAAGAAATTCTTCATTAATTGGCTTTAGGTGATGACCATTCACTTTAAGTATCTTCCCTTCTTTCAATCTCTGAATCTTTACTGCACAATAGAGAAAAAAACTAGAAACCATAAAATGATCGACCCAATGAGATACGTAATTTATCTGGAAATCATTTAAGTCTAGCGTAATAGAAAAGCACTTTTTAGCCAACAATAGAGCTTTGTTATGAAATCATCTTGTCATGGGCAGGTTTAGTCTTCTCTATAGTTATAACTTCTTCCAATTTATCTTTATACTTTTCGTTTAAAAACTTCCTATGATAAAGGGTCAATCACATCAATCACAAAAACAAAATGGTCATCTTGGGGGTGTTTTATGGCATAAAAAATATTAAATTGAATCACTTTGCCATTAAGTTCCATTGTGGGGGTGCCCTTACGAACATATATCTTAGTTTGAGCTTTATTAAGGAACAGTCTCTATAGTTAGATAGGTATGAGATTACAGGAAGTTTCATCATTTATATCTTCCATTCAAAAATCTATAGGAAATATTAGTTTATTTACTTGCACAAGCATATCCTCAATCACTACATTTGGATAAGCATTAGCAAGATTAGCCAATTATATGTTAACATTAGTTTCTTTCAATAGGCTTAAATTTTAAAAAGTATAAATGAAATGAGGTATATCATTAATTGATGCTCCTAAATCTAGCATAGTCTATTTAATCATAGTGTTACAAATTTTACAAGGAATGGTAAACATGTTTAGGTCCTTACACTTAGGAGTTAGTTTCTTTTTAAAGATCACAAAAACTTTTGCACCTATCCTGATCATTTTGTTACCTCTTAACTTTTCCTTTTTGGTACATAATGTTGGATCGCGTACGGTCCGAGTATTCACAATACACTGCGGAAAAGTCCATACAACAACATGATGTATAATCGAAAATACCAAGGATCTACAAAAATACCTTATTGCCGTGGATAGATTGCTTCTTTTTTGGATTCCAAGACACTACAAACGCGAATGCCCTTTACCGGTATCCACACAAGTATGCACGATCTGGGCTACAGCTATGGTGTGCTAGCACGTCATGAAACTCTTTCCGAATGCCGCACCTATTTTCTCTCAGATGGTGGCTAGGGTTTCGTGTGACAATCGTGTCGTCGTGCCCTAATGAGACCTAAGCTTCTCTATTTATAGAGAAACCCTAATCCCATTGAGGCCCCAATAAGTTTCGGCCCAT
>JAOSBK010003426.1:0-13640 GCA_027568895.1 Erythroxylum shatona
TAGAGGCCAAATTGGTTTTTAAATCCTTCATGGAAGTTGTAGAGCTTCCTTTTAACTTTTCATTGATACCAAATTTGAAAATTTTGGAGTTCTGGGTTGAAAGATATGAATTTTAGAAGTTGGATAGTCGGGAGAGGAGAAGGCAGGTCGCACATGCACCTCGCGATCGCGAGGCCTCGCGATCGCCAGTGCGTCGCCCTGCCAGCGCCTCTAGAGGGCGACGCCGATTTTTTTTTATATGATTGTTCTTTTGCTTCTAACTTTTCCGTCCAACCTCCGATTGACCCAATTTTTTATGCGTTGGATTTCTAAAATTTTCCTCTACCTCTCCAAAATAATTTTGTAGGTTTTACATTAGTTTGAAAAAGATTGATTAAATCAAAGTGAGAGGATCGGTTGAAAAAGTTTGAACATGTTTTCGTATTTTGACGATATCTCGATCAGCAGAGATCTAATTGAGTTGAGTTTTGTTTCCAAACAAACTAGAGACCTGGGGCTTCAACTTTTCTGAAGGAATATAGTTTCAATTTGGGCCCTAAGGCTTTCAATTTCTGAAGTGAATTCGGGTGTAGTATTCAGTCTCGGTTATTTTTTAACCCGAAATTATTTTTGGCCAATACTTCTTTGTTTCTGAACCAAATTGAGTGTTTTTGGGGTCGTTAGAAACTTGAGGAAATGAGAATCAAATGTTGTGAAAAAATCTTATTGAAATTCCTTTTTGAGCTATTCCAAGATCCGTTTGGAAGTAAGTGAGATGAGTTCGTTTTTGAGGTTTGACGTGGTGTTGGCACACCAACCTTGTGGGATGCACGTCTTGATGTCACATAGGACGTCGGCACGTGACTCACAAGGACGGGGTCCCAACAGTTATACTATTTCGATCTCTATTGGTGACACATATTTTAATAAATGCTTGTGTGATTTAGAAGCAAGTATTACTTGATGCCACTTTCCATTTATGATAGATTAGGCTTGGATGAACTTAAAAATTCATATGTCACTATACATTTAGCTAACAATTCATTAAAAAAGCCTAAAGGTGTAATTGAGGATGTAATTTTAAAAGTTGACAAATTTGTTTTTCCCATGAATTTTTTAGTGCTTGATATGTTAGAGAATTGTAAAGTTTCTTTAGATTTAGGGAGATCATTCTTGGCTATAGGACGTGCTTTAATTGATATTAAAAAATGTCAACTTAGTTTGTGTATGAATGATGAAACTGTGGTGTTTAATATGCACAAAATTATGAAATTTCCTTTTGCCTATTATACATCTACTTGCTTTCAAAAAGATACAATTGATGAATTGATGAAAGAATTTAACTATATTGACGATGATTCTTTGAGATACTTTTTAGAAGACAAGCCAAAGAGTGAGAATGGATTGACGACACAAGAAGAGTTGAATGAGCTAGAGAGATTGTTTTTTAACAAGGAGGATTTAAGGATTGAGGAAACAGAAGTTATGGAGACAAAGGAAGAAGAAGAGCAGGTAAAACCTATTGAAGAATCTTCTAAATTTGAACTTAAAACTCTCCCTTCATATCTTAAATATGTTTTTCTCGAACAAAATTCTAAATTTGTAATTCTAAGTCAGGAGGAGAAGTCTATAATTTTAAATCAGGAGGAGAAGCTATTAAATGTCCTCAGAAACCACAAAAATGCCTTAGGATGGACTATTGAAGACATAAAAGGTATAAGTCCTTCAATTTGCATGCATAAAATATTAATGGAGGACAATTTCAAGCTAGTGATCTAACCCTAAAGTAGGTTAAATGCTAATATGCAAGGAGTGGTAAAGAAAGAAGTTATGAAGCTACTCGATGCATGTATGATCTTTCTTATTTTTCATAGTGATTGGACTAGTCCTATACATGTTGTTCCTAAGAAAAGTGGTATGACTGTAGTAGCTAATGAAAATAATGAGTTAGTTATTATAAGAATCTAACTTGATGGCGTGTGTGTATAGATTATAGGAAGCTAAATGATGTTATTAGGAAAGCCCATTATCCTTTGCCATTTGTAGATTAAATGTGAGAGAGAGTTGCTAGCTTTGAATATTACTATTTCCTAGATAGATATTCGGGTTATAATCAAATTCCTATTGCACCTGCAGATCAAGAAAAAACCACGTTTACATACCCTTATAGTAACATACCCTTATGGTACTTTTGCTTACAGGCATATGCCTCTCGGTTTTTGCAATGTACCTGCCATTTTTCAATGTTGCATGACTTCTATTTTTCATGACATGGATGAAAAGTTTTTGGAAATTTTTATGGATGATTTTACACTTTTTGTTCAATCTTTTGATAGTTGTTTGCATAATTTGAAGTTAGTTTTGTAATGTTATGAAGAGACTAATCTTGTACTTAATTAGGAAAAATGTCACTTTATGGTAAAAGAAGGTATAGTCTTAGGTCACAAGATTTCTTCTAAAGGTATTGAATTTGATAAGGCTAAAGTTGAATTGATCGAAAAATTTCCACCACCTACATCAGTAAAGGGAGTGCGAAGTTTTCTGAGATATGCAAGTTTTTATACAAGATTCATAAAATTTTTTTCAAAAATTGTAAAACCACTTTCAAATCTTTTGATAAAAGACACTAAGTTCAATTTTTCTAATGAGTGTTTACATCTTTTTAATGTGATGAAGAATGTTTAGTTTCTGCAACTATTATGGTGTCCCTAGATTAGTCAAAGCCTTCTGAATTAATGTGTGATGCTAGTGATTATGTTGTAGGGGCAGCATTGGGGCAACGAAAAGATAAAATTTTTTTGTCAATATATTATACTAGTCGCACACTTAATGAAGCCCAGATTAAATATGCTACAACTAAAAAAGAGTTACTAGCAATTGTGATTGCTTCTGACAAGTTTCAATCATATTTAATTGGTTGTAAGGTTATTGTTTTTACTGACCATTCTATTTTGAGATATCCTTTTGTAAAGAAAGACGCCAAACCCAGATTATTACGATGGATTCTTCTCTTACAAGAATTTGATCTTGAAATGAATGATATGAAGGGAAGTGAAAACCAAGTAGCTGATCATCTCTCAAAGATTGAAAAAGACAAGTGTGGAGGAGACATAAATAAAAGAGGAGTTTCCTGATGAGACAATTTTCTCTATGTCCATTCCTTGTTCAATTTTAGCAATTAATAAATTACCATGGTTTCATATTTTGCTAATTATTTGGTAGAAAATCTAATTCCTTGACAACTTATTTACCATCAAAGAAAGAAGTTCTTTACGGTTTCAAGTATTATTTTTGGGAGGAAACATATCTATTTAAATGGTGTATAGATGGGATGGTGAGAAGGTGCGTCACTAAAGAAGAGTTTCAAAGCATTTTGGAACATTATCATTCATGAGAAGTTGGAGGACATCATGGAGAAAATCAAACAGCAGGAAAAGTACTACAATCAGGTTTTTTCTGGCCTACTCTCTTTAAAGATGCTTTTGCATTTGCTTCCTCTTGTGATAATTGTCAACGATCTGAGAATATTTCTAAAAGAAATAAGATGCCTCATATTAATATTTTAATTTGTGAAAATTTTGATGTATGGGGAATTGAATTTATGAGATCATTTCCTCTTTCACTTGATAATTTTTGTTGGACCCCGAAAATTTTTTCCAATTATTATCGATTTATTTGTTTAATTATTTAATTACGATTTGTTTGTCTATTTATTTATTTTTAGAATTGGGTCATTAAATTAGCAAGTATGAATAGAAACTAGAAATTAGAATAAATTGTTAGAATTAAGTTAGCTTAAATAGTTAGTAGGCTTGTGTTAAATGAAAAGAGGGGTAAATATGGAAAGCCTAGTTTAATGAGGGGCAGAATGGGAAGAAAGACTAATAAAATGGGCTTGAATTAGAAGAAGGAAAGAGAGAAACATGAGAAGCCATAGAGAAGGGAGAGAAAAACGTAGAGAAGGAGGAGAAAAAGGACAAAATCATGGAAGAAGCTAGGAAAGGGAGAAAAGAAGAAGAAAAGAAGAGAAATCATCTTGTCAAGGTAAGTTCATCTCTTTCTTCTTGCTTTGTTAGAGAAAGAGTTAAAGAGAGAAAGGATTTTGTGTAAAGAATGGGTGTTGTATTGGAAGAAGATGATTTAAGAGAACCCATTGATTCCTAGGGTTTCTAAAATAAGTTTTGGGTTTTCTAACATAGATGGGCTATGCGTAGGTTAGGTTTGAGCTTGATTTGTGCTGATTGTATTTTTGTGATTATGGAAGTTTTAGGAGATTTCCATTTGAATTTGGATTGAATGAAAATATTGGTTTATTTTAAAGGGAATCGAAAAAACCTTACTCAAGAGCAAGAAGAAAGGCAATCTTGAGCTTGGATTTTCATTAAAATAAGGTGGGTAATTTATTTATATTTATTGTGTGATTAGGCAAATTCTTGCCTATGTGTAAGTATGTGATTTCTTGGAATGGATTTGCTTGAAATTGAATTGTTGTGATTTGATTGGAAATGCATGTTGCATTGTGATTATGTTATACCTTACAAGAGGTTATAACATTTTGAATTAAACGAAAAGAAGAAAAAGCATGAAAGTATGAGAATATGACAACAATTTTGAGCATGATTATGTGCTTTTGTTTGGGTGGGAGTGAAACCATTCTATTCATCACGTGCATGTTGATAAGAGCCTTCTCCCAGCTGCCCGTTTGTAGCATACGAGCTCCAAAAATGGACTCATTCTTGTCATGGAGCAAATTTCAGTTTTTCCATTATGTTTCCATGGAACTCTCGAGCCATTGGTTTGTGTATTGCATCTTTGAATTGTCAAGTATGATGCATTTAAGTGATTTGCTTATTGGCTAAAGTCCGTGTTATGTGTTATGTATAACTTACTTAATTATGAGTTTTTAAGCTAAATTGGTGAATGATTGAATTGCTAGATAGATGTATGTATATATACATATGCCTGAATTTGTAACTAATTACCGATAGCTATAAATACATTAGCCACTGAGTTGTGTAGCTCAACCCATCATTTTCCCTACTCAGTTGCAAATCGAGAAGATTAGTCATTCGAGCAAACTTCAGTTTCTCCATTCTGTTTCCATGGAACCCTCGAGCCATTGGTTTGTGCATTGCATCTTTGAATTGTCAAGTATGATGCATTTGAGTGATTTGCTTAATGGCTAAAGTCCGTGTTATGTGTTGTGTATAACTTGCTTAATTATGAGTTTTTGTGCTAAACTGGTGAATGATTGAATTGCTAGATAGATGTATATATATATACATATGCCTGAATTTGTAACTAATTACCGATAGCTATAAATACATTAGCCACCGAGTTGTGTAGCTCAACCCATCATTTTCCCTTCTCAGGTGCAGATTGAGAAGATCAATCATCCTTGCAAGGCATTTGAACAAATTCTAAGATAGTTAGCTTTTGTACTAAGTTAGTGACTAGACTTTTGGATAGCTTTATAAGCATATCAAACATTAAGCATCCAATGTATTTTGTATCTTGTGTTAAATCCTTGATGAAATGTTGGTCTGTAATTAAAGCTATGTATGAAATTCATTTTGATTTATAGATGAATTGAGAAGTGAGGAAGGTTCCAATGTGTATGTGCTTATTTATCTTGTAGTTATACATTTCATATTTCAAGTCTTTCATAGATGTAGAAATTGTTTTTTGACTTCAAGGAAATATTGGATTATTCTAGTCTAAATTAGCATAGTGATCTTCTTGGAAGTTGTAGATTAGCTTTCTAGCTTTCTAATGATATATAGTATGAAATTTTTGGACATCGGAGTTGGGAGATATGATTATTAGAACTTTGTGATGCTGAATAGGGTGGTCTTTCGGGATAGCTACATTGATTGGAAATTTTAACCCTTTTAGAGGCAAAATATCTTTTTGGAGTCTTTATATAAGTTGGAGCTCTAGACGTCGTCTTCAAAACAGTCCTTGAATGATTTTAATCTAATATTCCTAGTGAAAGTTATGCCCTTTTTACCAAGATAGGTCAGAGGAAGAAAAGAGAAAGTTGTGATTGCGACTCTGCAAAAATTTTGCGCAAGTCATCTTTTGTCCATAACTTTGTTATCCGACCTTCAAATGACCTAATTTTTTAGGCAATAGTTTCCTAACACATTTCTTTACCTTTTCATCAATATTTATAGCTTTTGGTATTAATTTGAAAAAGTTTGTTTGAATCAAAGTGAGGGGATCGGTTGGAAGAATATGAGTTGGATATTTTTACTAAACATGCTTAAGTATTTTGGTGATATCTTGATTTGTAGAGCTTTAAATGTGGTGATTCTTATCTCTAAATAAACTAGAGACGTAGAGGCACAAATTATCTGAAGGAATCAAATCTTAATTCAGTTCCTTTCAATTTCTGGGGTGATTTTGAGTATAGTGTACTATTTCAGTTTTATAATAGTCCGAAAGTGTTTGGGCCATGACTTTCCGATTTCTAAACCAAATTGAATGATTTTGATGCCATTAGAAACTTAAGACAATGGGGAATAAATGCTCTGAAGAAGTCTAGTTGGAATTTTCCTAAAATATGTTCTAAAATAGAAGAATGAGTTTGCTCACATTTTGTGATTCCGAATGTTGGGCTTTAAAAACGGGGTCTAACAAATTTGCCTTTAAGGAGCATGATAGATTCTAACAAACTTACTGAGCCTAGTTCTCATAACTTAAGATTTGTTCTTAGATAACAAAAGAAAATGTATCTTCTTGAAACTACAATTCAACAAGAGCCTAGTTCGAATACAATTGATGAAGTTTCGGAGAGATATTAGTGGTATATTGATGATGTTAAATAAGCTACATGTAAGATGTTGTTTAGAATGTTTCATAAGCTTCAAAGGTAGCATGGAGACATGGATGCTTCTGCTATAATTTTATTTCTTAGGGAGTTATTTGGTTCACAAAATAGGGTGGAGAAATATCGATTCTCCAAAGTGTTATTTCAGTGCAATATGGAAAAAGGATCTTCAATGGAACTACATATATTAAAAGTGGTTGGATATATTAAAAAACTAGGCTAATTAGTTTTTTTATAGACTATAAGTTGTGCATTGATATAATGCTACAACCTTTTAATTTAAGGTTTTTATAGTTTTTTATGAACTTCTATATTAACTAAAAGGATATGTCATTGCCTAAACTACTATTTACGCTCAAGATTATAGATGGATGCCCTAAGAAGAAGGTTAATTCTATTATTATTGTGGATTATTCCAAGAGTAAGAAAAGGACTTTAAGAATAATAATAATAATTATTATAAGGTTTTTTTGGTAACGTAGCAAAGATAAAAGTTAGCGTTAAAAAGAAAAATAATGATAAGGTTTTATATTTTCATTAAGGAGTTGATAGACTTTGGAAGAGAAATTGGAAATCTAATCTTGCTAGCTTAAAAGATAAGAAGTTCAACGAAGCTCCATCTTCATGTGCATTTATAATTCAAATCGGCCTTTCTACTTTTATTCCATATTCCTATATATTAGATATTAAAATTGGTTCTCAAATTTGTAATAAAATTTAAATGTTAACAAAGAGTAGATCATTGAGGAAAATCGAAGTGGACTTGCGAGTTAGTAATAGAACAAGGGTTGTTGCATTAACTATAGGAAGTTCCAGTTTAGCTTTGCCAATTAGCTATATTCTAAAACTATATAATTGTTATTATATTCTAGAAATTATTGTAAGATAGGTTAATCACCGCCACTGCCACCATAGTCGTATAAGCATACAATTTTTTACAGTATACATATGAATTCTATAAGTAGTATAAAAAGGGGCTAATAAGAAGTGTCAGCTCCTACAAAGACTAAGCTTATTTATAATAGGACTTAGACTTTTTGTAATCTAGTTAAAATATAATTTAAATTTTAATTCAATTTATAATAAATTATAATTAAAAATAGTTAGGATCCTATACCTTATATTAGTTCTTATTTATTAAATATCTTATATTTAACCTATAAAGTTTTTCAAACATTACAATCAAGTCCATTTTAATTAAATTGCCTTTTTCTCTCTTTAACCATTATCAATGTATGACTTATTACATTTCTAAATAAGTTGACAATAGATATAAATTATGATCCTAAACTATATTTAAGATTAGATGAATTAAACTCCTTTAATTTATCTTTAAGTCTCTAATTAAATAATTTATATCCATAGTTCAAGATTGGTGCCTAACAATAAATCATGACCACCCAAATAGTAGGAATGTCAAATTTGTTTTAACTAACATTTTTGTGTATGATTTTATGTATAATTCAATTCTTTCATCATATAATATTTAGATTAGGTATAAAGTATAAAATTGATATCTACTCTATTTAATTCCAATCATTTAACTTCTCCACCATTAGTAATTGATTCTATTCATAATATCTGAAAATTATTTTCAAAGTGTCATTTTATTTTGCTAAGAATTTTATCAATCACTACTAATCAAGAATAAGAAAATATTGTCCCTAATCACTTTACGATGAATCTTATATTGATCAACAAACTATCTTTATATAGTTCATGATGAATCCAATATCTAGCAAATAAGTTAATCTTAACTAGAATAGGTTATAAGTAGTACCAAAACAAAACAAAAAAATCTTATAAGAGATACTTTGAAAATTACAAGTCAAAGAACCACTTGTACCATCATCATAATGAGAAGTTCCATATGCATATAAGTATTGTTCCAAATGAAATTCCCATATTGACTTAGTTCAATGAACTTATTCTTGAATAAGCACCCATAAGTTTATTAAGTATCTTCATACTTTCATTTATAAGATCAACTAATTCCTTTGTAGAGAAGAATACAACATGTTCTACTCTTTCTACTATATTAATATCCAATCTCAATAAAACAACTATAAACAATTTAGGAATAATAAATAAGTATAATATGAATTTTGTATTTATGATCTCATTATAATTTTATTTACAATGTATATTTGTCTTATGGACTTCATCTTAAACATTAGGTAATCAAATAAACATGCATAATATAAACCATATTTATAATAATTATGTCACAAAAACTATAACTAATAAACTGGATATTAAGTATAAACCAAGAAACTTATAAGAGATTTTGATAGTAGCCTATTTATGCATCAAAATGTAAAGAGCATTATTTAATATACCGATATTGAGAAACAAATCCAAAGGTAATATTGAATAAGATAACAAACACAGAAAATTAAATGAAATGGATACAAATAAAAAGAACGAATGAACCAGAAAGTTGTCAACACAAAAAAAAATTCATTTTTAGTTTTAAAAAATAACGTTATAAAAATTTGACAACATTTTACCATTTTTCCACTAATAATCTTCCACTCTTTGCTAAATTCACTTAGTGCCAAGAAGCATTAAAAGTTCTTCTATCTCTATCAGTGCGATTGCTAATCTAAACTAACACACTTATGTGCCCTCTTTCGTCTTCCTCACAATAGGTTATTGATTCCAAGGACTCAAATATTATAACAAATAATTTCAGTATTTTTTTTACTTTCTAAAAACACTCATCTCCTTTGAATGTTACTTTACTTGATATATCTACTTCCTTTGTTATTACTTATGCATTGTTAACCCCTCTCAATTATTGTCTTTCTCCTATGTTTTAAACTAACCAAGATTTTTCTTTAATTTACTATATGTAAATAAACTCATTCATACTTTAAATTATTGCATATTATTCTTTCCTAACCATTGTATTTTTTATGATCTTATAACAAAGAAGATTGTTGGTAAAGAACTTGAATAAGGAGTTCATACATTTTTAGTATCCAACTACAAAGACAAATTACTTGTTTAGGTGTCTAAATTCTCTTTGAAACTTATTATAAATTAAGACATCCCTCTTTACCTTTATTAAAGAAGTTAGTTCCTCAGTTTCTAAGATATCTTACTTAGATTGTAGTCCTATTAGTTTGCCAAATATTATTGTTTATCTTTACTTTATTTGGTTACTAAATGAGCTAATTTTCCTTTTAGCTTAGTACATTTTTATATTTGGGGTCCATGTCATATTATACCCAAAATTAGGTTACAATATTTTGTCAATTATGTTGATGATTTCTTTTATATGAATTTTCTTATTTAATGAAAATTAATTCTAAATTATTTCCCCATTTAGTTACTTATTATGTTGAAATAAGAAAAAGTTTAATGTATCTATCAATACTTTGAGAAGTGGTAATGCCAAAAGATATTTTTCCAAATCGTTTCATACCTATATGATCCAAAATTGCATTATTTATCAATCTTCATGTGTTGACACAATATTTCAAAATGTTGCACCTAAAAGAAAAAAATCAACATCTCCTTAAAATCATTAGGGCACTCTTATTCCAAATGCACATTCCTAATTTATTTTGGGTTGATGCAATCTCCACAACCTTCTTTTTGATTAATTATATGCCATCACTTATTCATCCAAGTGAGATTCCTTATAATGTTCTTTTTCCCAATAAACCCTTATTCCATACTACACCATAAATTTTTAATGGTACTTATTTTGTTTGTGATGTTATTCCTCAAGTTACAAATTTATATTCTAAATGTTCAAAATGTGTCTTTCTGAGCTACTCTCATTCGCAAAAAAAGATATCAGTACTACTTTGCAAATCTTAACAAATATATTGTGCCAATCGATTTTACCTAATTTGGAACACATTCCTTTCTTTCCTAATTCTTTTATTCCCATTGAAAGGATTATTATTTATTAGCTATTACACCACATACGTTATCTCTATACAACCACAACCACAACCACAACCACAACCATAACCACATTCTATTTATCTACTTTATTTAAAAAGATGAGATCATCCCAATAAATTTTTGATACCTATCTGTTCTTTAACATCAAATTCAATAACTAATGATCCTAATCTCTCAATTTCTCATCATATTAGTGATGTCAATGCACTTATCTTATTTTCTCCTTTATTTCTGATAATCATTTTTTGCTCTTCTTGTTTTTTTTTTATTGTATCACTTTATTATGTAACTCTCTCGAAAAATGTTTATAAAGCCTTATCTCATCCTATTTGTCTTAATGTTATGGTATAGAAAATGAATGCTTTAAATGTTAATGATACATGAGATTTAGTGAACTTGCCTATTAAAAAGAAGGTTATTAGATATAAAAGTGTATTTACAGTAAAGGTCAATTTTAAAGGATCAATCTCTTGACTTAAAGTATGACTTATAAAAAAAGACTATTCTTAGGCTTATATTGTGGATTATTCCAATAATTTCTCAGATGTTGTTAAACTAATCTCTATTTGTCAACTCATTTCTAGGTTGGCTACCTATTATTGACTCTTATATTATTTAGACATGAAAAAATGTCTTCTTATATAATGACAATTAGGAGGAAATGTATACAGAGTATAAAAAAGTTTATCGTCATCAAAATTTCCTATGCAATTAAAATGGAGTCCACGTACTTGATTTAGAAAGGTTATTTAAGTAGTGGAAACTTTTGAAATGAATAAGAGTAAATCTATCTTCTATAAATAATCTACATTTAACATTATTCTTCTTATTATGTATATAGACAAAATTGTCACTAATGGAAGTGATTTTAAGGGCATTCATCTTTAAAGTCCTTTCTTCATAATTAGTTTCATGTCAGTTTTTAAATGTTTTCTAGGAGTAAAAGTGATAAGAAGCTAGAAAGGTATTTTCTTGTCTCAAAGAAAGCATGTACTTGATTTATTAAAGGAGATCAAAAAGATGGGAGCTAAGCATGTTAGCTTAAAGTTTATATTTAACGATATTGATGACAACAATATAATATTTCAAAATTGAAGTTGGAATTGTTTCCTTGAATAGATAACAGTATCTTTTAAAGAAATAAAATCATAGGAAAATTACTTCCTTTCTTGTAAGAACCTTCTTAGTAAATTTTCCTTATTAACATTCAGGAGGATCTTTCTTTTTCAAACAATTAGCTCTAGAAATTTGTGTTCTAGCAGAGATGATATTAAAAATACAAAGTCAACTCAAAATTAAGATAAAGCAATGGCTAGTTGAAGAAACTGACTATTTAAAAAAGAGCAACAACACTTGTGAAGTAACAAACATGCATAGACTTTCAAAACATTTGAGCAACATCTATATTCTTGAGAGTCATATCATTCTTATTATGCCTTAGAAACTGAAATCACTCTATTAAGAGAGAAATTGTTATTTGAGAACTTACGTTTGATTTTACATTTTATTTTTTTGTGAGCTTCTAGAAGCTTGTTATGCACTTCAAGTGTGGAAGATTGGAGAGCCTTGAAAAATATATACTTGTGAGCTTGGAGAGGCTCGTCAAATTTAATACTCATATTCTTATAGTGAAATACTCAAGTTAGAAACTTGGGGTGGATGTAGTCTTGGTTGTTAGTCGAACCATTATAAATCTACTATGTGATTCTTTCTTTCTTCCTTAATTTTAAATTTTTGTGTTATAAGTTTGTGATTTTAAGAGGCTCTTTTAGTTTTTCATTAGGCTCCTTCAGTTTCTACAAAGCAAGAGGTTCTTTTCACTTTAAGCGTCAACAGGCTCCTATCAATTAACAACCTTATTTCTATTTGAGCTCTAGTAGGCTCTTATAGAATGACAGGCCCCTTTCTTGTTGGGCGTGAATAGGATCCTTTTGATTAATAGATTTCTTTTGTATTTTAAATAACTAATAGTATCCTTTCTTTTTAAACATTAATAGGTTCCTTACAAAGTTTAATAGGACCTTTCCATTTATCAACCCATTTTGTTTAAGAAGGATTTTAAAGATTTAAAATACCTTGCAGATTATTTTACACACAATTCACCCCCTCTATTTACTTTATCATTTGTTATCAGAGCTTGGTTTCACATTTATTATGTTTTACAAAACATGATAGATCATGGCAAACAACTTAAGAAGCCTTGAAAGACAATCCATCCTAAAGCCTCCTTACTTCAATAGAAACAACTACTCATATTGGAAAGAGAGAATGACCATATATCTTCAATCAGTGGATATCAAAATCTGACAAACTATCAAATTGGAGCTACACCTCGTGCTACTGACAATGTAAAAATGTGTACTGATGCCGATAGAAGAAATACACAACTAAATGCAAAACAAGACATCATTAGATTTGTGCACTATCTATAAAAGAGTACAAAAAGATATCCTACGATTCTATAGCAAAAGAAATATGGGACAATCTTTAAGCTACTTTTGAAGGAACAAATATGGTAAAGAAACATATAGTAAGTCTTTTAGTGCCTTGAAAAACTTAGGCAATATATGTAATGTTGGACTTTCTGAGCCCTTTTGTGTTATTCTATACTTGGAGATGCTACTGTATACTGATAAATACATGGTTGTATATGAGTTCAAAGATGAATTTGAATCCTTTTGGTATATATGGCAATGATTTTTAATGTTATATGCCCTTACATGAACTTAGAGTTTATTGGTATGTTTTCATCTTACAGATTTCTAACATATAAGCTTCTAAGTGTGTAAAATCGAGTCCATTAGATGGATAAGACCATGGTGGTTGAGTTAAATGTGTTCTAATGCCTTAGAGGTGATTAGACATGATTTATAGACTTATTGGACACTTAGAAAGCTTAATTGGAAAA
>JAOSBK010003534.1:0-13626 GCA_027568895.1 Erythroxylum shatona
CCATCAACTTTTGGATACCAATTTCACAAATCATTCAAAATTAAGTCCAAAATATATGCATTTTAAATGACTTAACATCTCCTTAGTCAAGCTGAGAGCTAAGGTTCCATTCATGGGTGTCGGGCTAGCTCTCGAGGACCCCAAATATCTCACTTATTCTTTGTCGATGATTCGCTACTCTTTTTTACTGCCTTCAAGATAGAATGTGGTGCCATTTAGATCATTTTGAATGACTGTGCAATAGCTTCAATTCAGTCTATCAATTATCAAAAATCGAGCATTTTGTTTAATCCTCATGTTAGACTTGATGAGAGGAGAAAATGCTCCAATATCCTTAGGGTTTACACCCCGTTAGATTAGGCGAAATATTTGGGGCTTCCATCTTTTATTAAGAGAAGCAAGAAACATATTTTTAATTATATCATAGATAAACTATGGCATAGGGTGAATACCTTTTTTATCAGGAGCTGGTAAGGAGGTCCTCTTAAAATCTGTTGCTCAGGCCATTCTTTCTTACTGTATGAGTGTGTTTATGATTCCAAAATCTATTTGTGAGGAATTGCAAAAAATCATGAACTTATTCTGATGGGGTATGAAAAAGGATAGGGGAAAAATCTTCATTGGATGTCTTGGGACCGAATATGTGACAGCAAAGCCGATGGAGGCATGGGCTTTAGAGACTTAAGATGTTTTAATTTAGCAATTCTAGTTAAACAAGGTTGGAGACTGCTTACAGAATCCAACACTCTTTTTTTTGGGTGTCCAAGGCTAAATATTTTCCTAGAGGGAACTACATGAATGCTGGTTTGGGATCTAACCCAAGTTTCACATGGAGAGGTATCTTGCAAGCCAAAGAAGTGCTTAAATTAGGGGCTAAAATTTGGATAGGAGATGGGGAGTCAACCAATTTCTGTTAGACTCGTGGATACATAGGGACCCAAACTTTAGATTGCTTGAAGGCCTAGGGCCTCGGGATTATAATCTGATGATTCATGACTTCCTTAATCAGGAAAATAGCGGATGGGATGTAGAAAAGCTTCAAGAGGTGTGTTGTGAGGAAGATGTGAATTATATTTTGACGATCCTATTAGGCTTGAGGAGTAGGCCTGACAAATGGCTATAGCACTATGATAGGAGGGGGAATTATATTGTTAAGTCTGGTTACTACCAAGCCCTTATTTCGAAGAAGGGACCTTATGATGAGCGAGATGAGAAATGGAAGTTCTTGTGGACTTAAAGATCCCTCCTAAAGTTAAAACATTCATGTGGAGACTTTTAAGGGACATTCTTCCTACCAAAGAAAGAATCTTTAGAAGAGGCATCGATATTGACTCAAGTTGTGGCCACTGTGAAGGCAATGAAGACTGTTTCCATATTTTTGTGGGCTACTTTGTAGCGAGAGAGATTTGGACTGAATTTGGCTTGGATTTTAGATCCTTTGGGTTGACCATGTTTACATGTATCTGTAATGCTTTCAAGGTTGTCCTTGTGAATATAATGAGGAATGCTTGCATGGTTTTATGGCAAATATGGTGTTGCTGCAATAAACATGTTTGGGAAGCCAAGATTACACCTTGCTCGCAGGTCCTAGGGAAGGCAATTTCGTTCCTTCAAACCTGGACAGCAGCACGAGGCTTGTATAACCCGATTTCTGTTGTCTTATGCAGGCCTGGCCACTCTCCCCCGTCAGATGCCACTAACGCCAGTGATCCACATACAGGAGCTTCATGGTAGTGGAGTTGTTTTGTAGATGCAGCAACCTTCCCCCAGGTAAACCAAAGTGGGTATGGATCAGTAGTCAAAAGCAGAGTAGGAAACATTAAGTTTGCTATCTCAGGTTTGCACCATGGAGTCTTTGAGCCTAAGATAGCAGAAGCTATTGTTTTTAGATCTTTTCTGTCCTTGGCTGATCAGCACCTTCATGGACCGTGCTCTATTGCAATGGATGCTCAGGAAGCATTTTACTTCCTTCAATCACCTATGGAAGATTCCTCTGATTTTGGTAAAATTATAGATGATTGTTTAGGTATTCTTAAGCATAAAACTGATTTTTCAGTGCGCTAGGTAAGTAGGCACTATAATGTTGAAGCTCACGAGTTAGCTCGACACTCTTATTTGTATGCCCCTGTTAAGGGTTGGGATTATTACCCTATCTTTGATTAATGAACGATCCAGTTTTATATCAAAAAAAAGTTTGATGACTTTGATACGTGCATTTTGAAACTATGTTAAGATTTTACCATGCTACCAATTCTTCGATGAATACATCAAAGCTTTTGTCATTAGAACTTTTTTTTTCTGTAGATCTTTTCTGAAAAGAATTTTTTTATGAAAGTCAATTGACTTTTTGGCTGTTATTTAAAAAAGAGTTTTTTTGAAAGAGTTTCATACAGTAGACTGTTTGGTAATAAAAAAAATGCACTTTTAAATTTAACTATATTTTATTTTGTAATAAAAATTATTTATGCATGTAAATATTATTTAAAACATATTACCGAGAGATTCAAATATTATACATTCATTGTAATTGAAGATGTTAAAATTGGAATTGCAATTTATCTTATAATGCATTACATTTGAATTAAAGACATTAATAGATTCTCTAGACTTGACAGCCAACACATTGAAATCATCTAAGTTGTAAATTTTTTTGGGGATGGATTGATTTTATTCAGTTTTTGGTTCTTATTATTAGCTTTTGCCTTTTGTTTTTTTATGAAGTTTGTAATAAAAAATTGAAAATAAGATATTTTTGATTGAGATTTATAATAAAATAATCCAATTCACATTGTCATTTACAACATTTTTGTGCAAATTGATTTGTTTAAGACGCAGACGATTACGTGGCTAACATAACATTCGCAAAATCTTTGAGAAGTGAAGCTTGGAGAAGCCAGTCATGTAGTAAAGAAACTAAGAGCAGCACGTCAAGATGTCCTGTTCCTAGAGGTCAAAAGTGTCCAGTTTCTACAGGGCATTGAAATGAGGAAGATGATGAAACTCACTGATAATGAGACCTTGTCTTACAATTCACACCACATAACATCTTCAAAGTGGAGAGGCTGTGTTGGTGGTGGCCGACACAACGTTATGCTCCATAGAAACTTCGGCTTCACCATGAAGACCATGAAAAATGATGATTGGAGCATGGTGAGGGCAATACAGCTTGAGACCACTGTCCAACTCAAGCCGCTGAGATGATACGCCTTAGTTGACTTTCACTGTTTTTCTACAAATTTTGTTTGGTTCGGCCTTTACCCACCCAAAATCAGAATTTAATCCACAGATGCTAAATTTCATATATTAGACTGCACTTGATGATTGCTAAAGGTTGTGACTTGTGACTCAGTATTCCACCAATAATTAAAATAAACAAAAATCTGAGCTTTAAAGTCAAAAGTTAATAAAATATGAAATTTAGATTCAGAACTCCTCTAATTTTTTCAAAAATATACTTTTTCATTTTAATTTATTAAAATTGTTTATAAAATTAAAAAAATTAAAGTTTTGGTATATGTGAGAGAACCATTAGATCCGATTTCAATAGCATTTTTGAACATAAATGTAGTGAAAAGTTTAATTAAATTTTGTAATATAATAAAATATATCTTGATAATTTAAAATAAGAAAAATAAAAATATTTCTATATTTAAGTATGCGAGAATCAATCCTTAATACTTAACTTCTAATTGTTTTCATTTCACTTCTATTTTTTTGTTTTAATTTTTAGTTTTTAATTTACGTTTTTCTTTAAAGAAAATGACTTATTTAGTTTGTTAATATTTATATAGTTATATTTTAATCACCGGTAATAATTATATATTAGATTAAAAATTAAAGAAAAATATTTTTAATTAAATAAATTTCCTTTAATATCTTATATAACATTTATTAAGGAAGTATTAATAAAATTTATTTTTATTAAAATAAATAATTTAAATTAATATTTATTTAAATATATTTTAATTATTAAATCAAAATTTATTTGAAATTCATATATTTTGAAGATGTTTTAAATTTAATTATGTTTATTAATAATTATGAAAGATATTATTTATTTTAATTAAAATTAAATAATTCATGATTCATATTAATAATTAATAATTAATTTTATTTAATTAAATATACAATGTTAAATTAAATTATTTATAGTTCTTACTAATAATTAATATATTAAACATTTAGTTGATAATAAATTAGATTGTAAACAATCAAAAACTACTTTTATGGTTTTCATAATTTTTGAAAACTTGAAGAAACTAAAATTGAAAACAAAAATTAAAAAACTCAATCAAACATTTTTTACTAAATTAAAAAATAAATTTAAATTTAAAAACAAAGAGAAAATTACAAAATGCCACTTCTAATATAGAAGAATCAAACTTTTTTTTGAAATTTTAAAAGGAATATATTAGCAAAGCAGAAACTTATACACAATCCTTCTCAAGGATCCTACAAACAATAAAAACCTACACTACATAGAATGTACAACAATTACAAATCAAAAATTAGATTAACCACGAAGATTTGAGTTCTTGGCTAATGTTGTCTTGCTTCCTTTTGACTATCATAGTTTCTTTAATCAAGTTGACAAATGCCTCGGCAAGTTCATATTTGTGCTGCTCCTCATTTTTGTAAATTCTCCTATTTCTTTTCTTCCATAAATAATAGATTACCATATGGAAAAGAAGTCTTGATGATAATTCCATCCCTCTGACGTGAGTTAGATTATTGAATGATAGAGTTCAATGTTTCATTCCAATCAAAAGAGAACATTGGAAGTTTAATCATGTGCAAAATTATGCTCCATACTGATTTGCTATATCCGCACTCAATGACCAAATGGTTTCTACTCTCATGTACTTGTTTAGATAAGACGCCAAGCAGATCGTAACTCCAAAACCAACGGTCTTTAGCTTTTAATTTGTTTTTTATAACTAATCACAAGAAAATGGTGGATTTGGGACTCAAAACCTGCTTCCATACTATTTCTGCCCAAGAGACTGACTCCATTGGTGCCGCCCATAGATTATAAGCCGATTTATTGTTAAATAACCCGCTAGCATATACAGTCCATACCACCTTATCCTTCCTTCGCACAGTAGGCAGCTCAGGTAAATGGTTTCCAACAGTTGAAAATGCCTAATATTTCGGATCCTATCTCTCTCCTGAATGAACCATGCAACTTTAACCTCTTTATGAATCCTACTCCTTAACATTTGTAAGTCATTACGCAACCAAAGAGGACTGAAATCAGTCCAATTATCAAACCATAACTAAATGTCTTCACCATCCCCTACTCTATACTTCATACAAGGATAAATCTGCTCCATAAGGTTTAACATGCTCTTGAATATCCATGAATATTCATGATTCTGTTGAAGCTGCCAAAAATTTTGAAATTTAAGATGATAAATCTGCACCTATTTCACCCATACCGCTTCCTTATCAACAAATAATCTCCAAATCCTCTTCAATAGCAAAACTCGTTGCATTTAGGTAATTGAAATGACCCCTAATCTCCTTACTTTTTTAGAAGAATAATTTCACTCCACTTAACTTTGGCCCCTTTACTATTTTCAATTTTGCCAAACCATAGGAATGATTTTAATAACCTCTCCATTTCCTTAATCACTCTCTTTGGGATTACCATATGAGCCACCCAGTGAACATGCATACTATTCAAAATGGAAGTAATAAGGGTGATTCTAATAGCTAATGACAAGAATTTGTTCCGCCAAGCAAGGATTCTAGATTTCAACTTTTTTAACAAAGGTATAAAATCTGAACATTTAGGCTTACCTGAAGTAATAAGAACTCCCAAATAGAGAAAAGGAGTTTCATGTAGTGCAAACCCCACCATATTGCTTATCCATTCTGGGTTCCTGACATCAAAGGACACATACACCCCACTCTTCTACTCATTTATGTTCATCGTCGACCAACCAGAAAATGTGTATACCATGTTCATCATCATCATAATAACATGAGGTTTAGCTTTGCAAAACAGAATAACATCATCAGCATAAAGCAAATGTGACAATTTTAGATCCTTACATTTAAAATGGTATTAAAATAGACCATTGCTATCCACAAGTTTAGAAACAAGTCTAGAAAATCCCTCTATAGCTAGAGTGAATAGGTAAGGGGAAAGTGGATCCCCTTGCCTAATCCCTCTAAAATTTAAAAAAGGTCTAGAATCCCATTCACTAACACACTCGTCGATGTAGTTTATATACATTGTTGAATCCATTGACAAAATCTAACAGGTAAACTGATGGCTTCTAAACAAACTTACAAATATTCCTAACTAATGGTATCATAAGCTTTCAATAAATCAAGCTTCAATGCACAGCTCTTAATATGTTTCCCAGTATGAATGATACTCCCCCAACAACTCTTGATGAATCAATATATTATCACCGATGCTTCTCAATGGCAAAAAAGCACCTTGTGCTTGTAAGGTTTCAATCATGCATCTCATACATAATATATATCAAATATACGTAGCAAAAAGTAAAACGAAACCTCAAAAACTATATCTACTCATACATATAGATATAGAAAAAAAACATGAAATGTAAGATATTTACATACCTTTCTAACAATCTCTTTTATTCTTTCATCTTCTTGGCGTGGGGTTGTCGTAAACCATAACGATCAATGTAGACCATCTCTAATGAAAGTCCACATGAAGATAGAAGGATGAAACCTAACTAGGAGATGGCCAGAATTCTTTCTTTGTGTTAGCAAAGACAAGAACTCTTATGAGAGTTAGAGAGAAAAAGAGTGTGTATATAAGAAAGAACCTTTCTTTCACTTATGTCTTACACAAGATACATGAAATTATCTCTATTTTTTGCACCATTTGGCCTTCCATAACCCCCATCACTAATGGAGAGTTATAGGAAGTTAATGGTCATGAATAGCATGCATTAATAAAAGTTATGGGAAGTTAATGACCATGAATAACATGCATTAATGGAAGTTTGGGAAGTTAATGGCCAAATTAGCAACCAATAAATTCCATGCAACGTTTTTTTACCACAATCATATTATGATACAATCTCGAAACACTCTCTCATATCTTGAATCACCATTCAAGGCCATTTTACTCATCCTTCGGATTTCTTATGTGTGTGATCTATTAAGTTCCCAGTTATGTTAGCCACTTGAATTAATACTTAATTCAAGTAAGTCAAGTGCGGTATTTAACAACACGTCATGACCCTAGTGGTTTGACTACGAACCCTTCCATACATAATGTTGCCATGCAATTCGTCTTTTCATCATCTATACCCCACTTGGTTCAGAGTATGGTCAAAGTGTCAACTCCCACTAGACTAGCTATGTCACATCTAGTCTAAGTGATATTAGACCTTATCATGAGGATCTCATTACTTTATGTATCACTAAAGACTCTTTTCATGACACAAATCTGCTCTGGTAAGAGACTCCCAAGTAATGATCCCAACAAGAAACCGTGGGTATCATCTCCTTGTATCAGGAGTGGTGAATCCTTTATTAGCTACTTACTTACCTCCGAATACCTCAAGTTGTACCCAATCACTACCCTATAAGTAACCCTTGAAAGGCACCAATAAATGAAGTCAAAGCACAAGATTAGTGTCTGAGATATCCTTGAGCATCTCAAGTCAAAGGATACTTACACCATTGCTATGATGAGACTCTCATTGACACTAGAATAGAATATCCATGTGATTGTCTCATAGTATGTCAATCCAATGTACTTACTATCCCTAGTAAACATCCACATGTTAACTCTAAACAACTCATGTCTACATCTTATGATATCTACTGCTTGATCCAATCAAGGAGTATAACATGTACTAGTATATCCGGATTAATAATATCTCATCTCATTAATCCTATGACTAGGACAAGTTTAGATACTAACATAATTACATATGATAAGAATCTCATTATTATGATCTCATCATGATTTCCTATATGCTATGTTTTGTATAAAAAACTTCATTAAATAAATTTAAGATCAACACCAAATTCATAAATGTATGAACATCGAAATAATGAAAAAATGCCTTTATTAATCATAAAATGATTTGTACAATAAGTGCTAAAGGTGATTACCTTTAAAGCACTTCTCTAACAAACTCCCACTTGCACTAAAGCCAATTGCCTTGATATCTAATACCATAGGCGTGTACATGTGACACGAAACTCTTTTGGATAATAGAGTTAGTCAACAGATCAGCTATATTCTGATCAGTGGGAAATCTCTCTATCTTCACATCATTTCTACTAATGATTTCTCTAATCAAATGGTAGCACTTGAATATATGTTTGGACTTCTGATGAGATCTCGATTCCTTCGCCTGCGTTATAACCACGTCATTGTCACAATACAGCTGCATTGGGGCAACAATGCTCAGAGCCACATCAAGTTCCATGATGAACCTGTTGATCCAAACTGCTTCTTTTGTCACTTCTGAAGTTGCAATATACTCCGCTTCTGTCGTTGAATCTGCAGTCGTCTCTTGTTTGAAACTTTTCCAACTGACTGCACCATCATTAAGTGTGAATACATATCCGAACTAGGATCTAGAGTCATCCCTATCGAATTGGAAACTAGCATCAATATACCTGCTTACCACAAGATTACTTTCTCCATATATACCAAGAATACATCCTCAATTCTTCTCAAGTACTTAAGGATATTCTTGACAGCCACCTAATGACCCTCACTAGGGTTCGACTGCTACTACTCGTAACACTTAGAGCATACGATACATCAGGTCTAGTACATAACATAGCGTACATGATTGATCCTATAGCTGAAGCATAAGGAATCAAACTCATGTGAATCCTCTCATCTTGTGTCTTTGGAAATAGATTTAGAGAGTGTAATCCCATGTACCATGGGAAGATAAACTCTCTTGGACTGTTCCATACTAAACCTCTTTAATATCTTGTCTATGTATGTAGACTGAGAAAGACCAAACAACCTCTTAGATTTATCTTTATTAATCCTTATCCCCAAAATATAGGTTTCTTCTCCAAGATCTTTTATAAAGAAGTTCTTAGCTAACCAAAATTTGACTAATTGCAAAGCAGAGATATCATTTTCTATTAACAATATGTCATCTACATACAGTACAAGGAACACGATTGCACTCTCACTAACCTTCTTATACACACAAGGCTCATCTAGATTTTGTGAGAAACCAAACTCTTTGATTGTCTCATTAAATTGGATATTCTAACTCCTGGATGCTTACTTTAATCCATAAATGGATTTCTGAAGCTTGCATACCTTTTCTCCATTCATGGATATAAAACTATCAAGTTGTGTTCATATACACATCCTCAGTTAGGTTTTCATTAAGGAAAGTCGTCTTCACATCCATTTTCCATATCTCATAATCATAATGAGTGGCAATGGCTAGGAGTATCCTAATGGATTTAAGCATAGCTACTAGGCTAAACGTTTTTTCATAGTCAACACCTTGTCTTTGACGATAACTTTTAGCTACAAGCCTAACTTTATAAGTAACTACATTACCCTCCATGTCAGTTTTCTTCTTGAAAACCCATTTGCACCCTATTAGTTTTATCCTTTCGGGTGGGTCAACCAAAGTCCATACTTGGTTTTCATACATGGAATCCATTTCGGATTTCATAGCTTGAAACCATTTGTCAAATTCTGAACTCTTCAGAATCTCTTCATAGATAGTAGGTCATCATCTTCTATGAGCAATACGTCGTTAAGTTTTCTTATGAGAAATTCGTATCTCTCATAAACATGACATATCCTACCTGACCTATAAACTTCTTGTATGTCAGAAGGTTGAACTATTATTTCATCTCCATGAATAATAGTCTCGAGTCTAGGCAGTTGATTTGTCTTCTCTTATAAGAAACTCTTTTTCTAAAAACACAGTATGTTTTGAAACAAACACTTTTGCTCTGAAACATGGTAAAACTGATATCCTATAGTTTCTTTATGATATCCTACAAACAGACACTTGTCAGATTAAGCTTCAAGCTTATTTGACTGAATCTGCTTCACATAAGCAAGACAATCCCAAACTTTCATATGAGAAAGATATGGTTTCTTATTAGTCTATATCTCATATGGAGTACTATCAACTGACTTGGATGGGACTCTATTTAATACATAAACAGAAGTTTTGAGTGCATATCCGCAAAAGGATTTTGGTAAATCCGCTAAACCCATCACAGACCTCACAATGTCTAATAAGGTTCAGTTTCTCCTCTCAGCCACACTATTATGTTATGGCGTGTAAGGTGGAGTCCATTGGGACAATATTTTAATATCTCTGAGATAATCTAAAAACTCTTGACTTAAGTATTTACCACCTCAATCCGATTGAAGTGATTTAATACTTCCCTCGAGTTGTTTCTCAACTTTATTTTTGAATTTTTTAAACCTTTCAAAGGCTTTAGACTTGTATCTCTTAAGATATACATACCTATATCAAGAATAATCATCGATAAAGGTAATGAAGTATACAAAACCACATTTGACATGTATGGACATATGATTACATACATCAATATATATTAGAAAAGTGCTTATTGACCTCCCAAAAGTCCTTCCAAACAGGCACTAAGAATCCTAAATGTATGAAAGAATGCTTAATAAAAAGGATTGGAAAAAAATTCTAGAATTTTGACTCTTTTTTATAAAGGCATTTATGATATCACGTGTAAAATAAATAGCAAAGAAGGAATTAAAAAAAAGGCCTTTTATATTTCTGCATGAATACATTCATTTATTTATAGACTTTAAGTGACTATAACTAAAGAAATAAAATTAACTAAATACCCACATGGTACTAACTTACATGATTATAGGAAAAAATTAAGGGTAAATATAAGTTTTTTTTTTGCTTACAAGGGAAAAACACCTAAAAAAACAAAATACACGCACGCCCTTACAACCCTATCGAGGGCTGTGGGGAGAAATCTTGTCGTTCATATCATGAGAGAGTACAGCTCGAATAGGAAGCGGGGGTTCCTGGAGAAGGTGTAGGCCTAGCTTAGAACTTTGTGCAAGTGCAGCAAGTCTGTCATCGCATTAGTTCCCTTCACGGTGGAGATGCTGTAGCTGAATCATCCAGTCGCGAAGTAGCAGTTCTCGAATACCTGCCACCAAAGAAAAAAGGTTAGACGTCGTACAGTGGGAAGCGGAAAGAATATTAATAACCTCCAACGAGTCCACTTCTACGATCACACAACGATATCCTCGATCCCATGCCAGGGGGAGACCTGTATGAACCCCCCATAATTCTGACTCCAGTGGTACCCCCACTCCAAAATTCAGGAGGAAACCACCACACCAATGCCCTTGGCTAGATCTCAGTAGGCCACCAGTTGCTGCCCCATTGGAGTTGGGGTTAATTGTACCATCCATGTTAAATTTGATCCAACCCTCCGGTGGCTTTTACCATCTCAATGGAGCACCCACCGGCAAACCCTGCATCGGGAAGATCCAGTTTCCACCGTATTGGCTCGGGAGATCCAACCCATATAGTCCATGACTAGGCGAATACCCCCTATTGGCCAAACAAAGTCAGGGTCGAAGATGTTGTTCCTCCATTTCTATAAAAACTAACAGGCGACTTCAAAATTAAGTGTCTAGTTTATCGGAATGGACTGCGTTTGAGGGCGAAGGTTGCTAAAGACCCACGTGCCCGCATCCTGCTGGAAGAAGGGTCTGGCTAAAGAGGTAGAAGAGAATTGTTGCCAGAATGAAAGGACTCTGGGGCAATCCCTTAAAGCATGAAGAATAGTCTCTTCCTGACCACAGCAGTGACAAGCGCTGTTGGTTGTGACGTGACGCACCACTCATTGCATCACTCCTTGTTGTTTAGTTAACAACTTACCTTTTACCGATAACCAGAGTAAATATATGTTAATGCTTGACTTCGAAGACCAAGTTAAAATAAGTCCCCTTTCACTGAAGCTTCCCTGATCTATATAGGTGGTCGTTGGAAAAGCTAACATCAGGAGAGAGAGGTCTGGCGCTAGTTAGAACCACCGTGTTCTTTCAGATTTGGTTTCTGTTTAAATATCGCAGTAATCTTCATTCTTCACTACTATCTAGACAAACACAAAAGCCATGGACATCTCCATTTTTAGCTTGCATACCGTAGTTGTTTCCTTTTTGTTGCTTCTTCCCTTTTCTTGTTCAGTTTCCTTTCAGATCACACGCTTTGATCCTAATGACAACAGCTTGATTCTTGAAGGAGGAGCGACAAACTTTGTTGGGGCAATCGACTTTAACAGTGATCGTTACATGTCTCAGGTTGGTCGAGTCACTTATGCTAATAAGGTACCAATATGGGATCATCAAAGTGGAAAGCTCACAGACTTCTCAACTCATTTTGCTTTCTACATCGATGTCCAAGGTCGTCAGACATATGCCGCCGGGTTCGCTTTCTTCCTTGCTCCTGTGGGATTCCATATACCACCCAATTCAGCTGGAGGCTTCCTTGGCTTGTTTAACATTACCACTTCAGATTCCTCTCATAACCAAATTCTTCATGTTGAATTTGACACTTTCCCAAACCTTCAGTGGGATCCTCCAGTCCAGCATGTTGGGATCAACAACAACTCAGTTGTCTCTGCAACATATACCCCTTGGAATGTTAGCCTACACAGTGGTGATACTGCTGATGTCTGGATCACCTATAATGGCACAACCAAGTCTCTATACGTGTCATGGAAATATCAAAAAACCTCTGTTTCTCAGGAAAATACAAGTCTTTCGTACATTATCGATCTTCGGGAGGTTCTTCCTGAATGGGTTACGATTGGGTTCACAGCTGCTACGAGTAATCTTAAGGAGAGGCATGTACTTCAGTCGTGGGACTTCAGCTCAAACTTGGAGATAGATGAAGCAAACGGAACAAACACTAAAAGGGTGAGGCTGATCGTTGGTTTAACAATATCAACCGCAGTTTTCATAGTTCTGATGATTATAGCATTTGGTATTTTGAATAGAGGGAAGCTGAGGAGGAAGGAAACAACAGAGACAGTGAACTTAACGTCAATCAATGATGATCTTGAAAGAACAGCACTTCCAAGGAGATTTTCTCCGAATGATCTTGTCTCAGCTACCCGCAACTTCTCTGATGAAAGGAAGCTAGGTGAAGGTGGATTTGGTGCAGTCTATAAAGGTTATCTGACAGATTTAGATATAACAGTTGCAGTGAAGAAAATTTCAAGGAGTTCTAGGCAGGGAAAAAGAGAGTTTATAACTGAGGTCAAGGTCATTAGTCAGTTGAGGCATAGAAATCTGGTGCAACTCATTGGTTGGTGCCATGAAGGACGTGAATTCCTACTTGTATATGAGTTCATGCCAAATGGTAGTCTCGATTCTCATCTATTTGGCAAGAAGAGTCCCCTGACGTGGGAAGTAAGGTACAGAATAGCTCTTGGATTGGCCTCCGCTTTGCTCTACCTTCATGAAGAATGGGAACAATGTGTGGTGCATCGTGACGTCAAATCAAGCAACGTAATGTTGGACTCAAGCTTCAACGTGAAGCTTGGCGATTTCGGTTTAGCTCGACTTATGGACCACGAGCTCGGTCCACAAACCACAGGCTTGGCTGGAAC
>JAOSBK010003566.1:0-13624 GCA_027568895.1 Erythroxylum shatona
TACTTTGTGTTTCCAACGGATGTCGGAATGTGTTTCAGTTCGGTTGATTCCATTTGATTAATTCGTTTGTTCTTTTCGCTTCACTTTGTTAGTGTTCGATTCGTATTCGTTTCGCTTCGATTTGTTCGCTATCCGATTTGTTATTCGATTCGTTGCTTCCGCATTTTGTTATTGATTCGCCTTCGGATTCGATTTCTCCTTTTTGAATCCGCTTTGTTTTCTTCGTTTGGTTCCGTATTGTATTTTCGCCTTCCCTTTGGTTTGTGCTTCGCTGTTCGTTATGTTTTTCGCCTCCGTCTTTGTTTCGCTTCCAATACTTTTGGTATTCGATCTCGGTTTCGCCTTTTATTTCGCTTGCTAATTTGTCTTTTCACCTCTGTATTTCTTTGTTTTGATACTTCCGCTTTCGCTTATGATGCTTCCGCCTTTCATTTTTAGCCTCCGTTCTCCGTCTTCAGGTTGGGATCCGGTTTCCGGATCGGGTCCCAACATGATTCATGAAGATGTATGATAGATGCATATTTGATCATATTTATACACTATATTTGATGAATTTTTACTTGATATTTTATATTTTTATTGTATATTTAGCATTTAATTTGTTCTAAGTATGTTTATAAGTGCTTTCATGGATCAAGCGGAGAAGAATTAAGATGAAAGTGTAGCATCAAATGAAGATTTGAAATAAAGAAGGGATACATGGCCATGCATCAGCCGGTGTACTTCTCTCAGGCTGTGCATAATCGTGAATTATGGATATTTTGGGTTATACAAGGTCTAGTACACAGCCATGTATCGAATTATGTATTATCATCCAGAATCCTAAAAATTACTATAAAAAATGTGTTCGGAGGCAAAATAGAATAATAGACATGCAGAGACGTTCAGTTGCAACTCTAGGGATGATTTTGATCTAGAGAAGTGGAAAACACGAAGAAATCATCAAAAAATTAAAAAAAATACAAGATCAAACATCTAGCATGCAAAGAATATTCGACGGGAGATAAAAAGGAGATTTAGAATTATAAACTCTTTATTTTCTATTTGTTTTTTTGTTTATGTTTGATTTCATCTTCTATCATATATAACTAAATTTCTTTAGGCATGTTTGGTTGAGGGGTTAGTAATAAAATGAGATGGAGCGTAACAGACTTCCATCGTTTGGTTGAGGGTTACATAATGAAATGAAATGAGATGAAAGTGAAGGGTTTTATGATATGTTTCATTCCATCTTAAGCAGTGAAAGTAATAAACCTCCGATTTAGTGGAGATTGGGAGGGAACGTAAACTAATAAATATATATTACCTAATATACGCTCATTAATTCTTTTTAATACCAACTATAACCAATTCATAATATTAATATATTAAATATAATATAATAAATTTTATTAAATAATTAATAATAATATTTTATATTATTAATAATAAATTATATATACTTAATAATAAAATTAAAATTATATTTAAAAATAATTTTTTATTTTTATTTATATAGAAATATATACAAACAATTAAAGAGTAATTTTTTATATATTTTTCTATTTTTCTTTAATAAAAAATATTAAAAAGTATTATTGTTTGTATATATTTCTATATAAATAAAAATATAAATAAATTATTTTTAAATATAAATCACATAGAATAGAATAAAATAAAATATATTAAATAATTAATAATAATATTTTTACATAATTAATTAAAAATTGTATATAATTAATAAAAATTTTATTAATGAAAATAGAAAATATATTAAAAATTATTCTTTAATTGTTTGTATATATTTCTAAATAAATAAAAATAAATTAAATTAAATTATTTTTATATATAAATCACATAGAATAAAATAAAATAAAAATATATTAAATAATTATAATAATATTTTATATAATTAACAATAAATTGTATATAATTAATAATAATTAGATTTAATAAAAATTTTATTACTAAAAATAGAAAATATAAAAAAATTATTCTTTAATTGTTTGTATAAATAAAAAATAAATAAATTATTTTTAGATATAAATCACATAAAATAAAATAAAATATATTAAATAATTAATAATAATATTTTTATATAATTAATTGTATATAATTAATAATAAAATAATAAACTTCTTGCAACAACTATTTTAATATAAGGGGTATAATAGTCATTTATTATACATCATATTATGAACCCTTCCGTCCCTCCTAAACAACTTTTTTACTATATTACATTTTATTCCATTATAAACCGTTTCGTTCCGGTCCATCACATTACATTCCATTCTATTAATTAGCTTTCAACCAAACAAGCCCTTAGTATCTATATAAGATGAACTCTATTTATACTATAACATGTTTTGATTCTTTTATTTAATGCAATTGTTTTGATTGATCTATTATAATTTGATTACGTGTTTAATATATGTTTTAATAGATCTAGAATATTAGTTCATAATCTGATTTCATAATATAGAGATTGAGAAATCCTTGTATGAATAGATCTATCGTAATTAAAAGGAGTTGATTGTAATCCTGAAGATTGGAAGACGTAAATCCTCTAGATTAGGGTCAAACTTAATAGCGGAATTCACAATTCGGTAAAGTATTCCTATAAAATTTAACTTGAGTGATTCAATTGATAATCTTAGGATTAGTTGCAATTTGACTTGAGAGAGCCATTATCATATCATAAGAATTTCCATGATCTAATAGTCAATAAACAATTACATAATAAAAGATCAACTAGTTAAGGGTTTTTAGGGGGATTTGTAACCTAGACACTAATTTTCAATATCGATAGTTTTCTAAGTATTTTTTATTTTTCTGTTAAATATTGCTACCTATATATTTTATTTATTTTATTTTTACTTTCTTTAATTAAAAATGAAAACTAAATTTGTAGACTAGATAATAGGACAACAGTAATTACTAATACTCATCCTCTTCTTGGGATCAACTCGTACTTGTTAGTACTAGCTACAGCTATATCGTGTACTTGCAAATAATTCATAATTGACACATTTAGAAAAGGCCAATTAATATAGGCATACTTTATTAAAACTCGCTAAGGATTTCTTATGTTCTTATTTATTTATTTATTTTATTATTCTCTATTCTTCCTATCTATTTTCTCAACAAGTGATATCAAAGTATAATTGAGGTAATAATGACTTCAGATGCAAAGTTTGAAATGGGAAAGTTTAATTGAATTGTTACTTTTATACTATGAGAACAGAGAGTGATAGATTTGTTGGCAAAGCAAGGCATATTCAAGGAGTTGTGAGAGAGTAAGTTAGAAGTTATGAATGAATTCAACTAAGAATATTATATGTAAGAGCTAGAACCATATTATATAGCAAATAAGGTTATGCACCATGTCATGAAAATTGTATTTCTTATCAATATATATAAGAAAATTATAGAGTTGATACACGTCAAAGTCTCTCTAAAAAAAGTTGTATCTAAAACATAAACTATACAAGTTAAAGATGCATAAAGGAATATATCTAGAATAACAAATCAATGCATTTAGTAAATAGTAAGTGACCTACTAAGGCTCAAAGTGGCTATTGCAGATAAGGATAAAACAATGATTTTACTTTGTTCTTTGCATCTTTCTGATGAACATTTGGTAACAATGCTCATATTGGGCAAATAGACAGTTAGTTTTGATGATATCACTGTTTCACTATGACCATGTGTCGTTACACTAGTCAAAATAAAATAACTAGAGCTACTACTATAGCAGTGGTGAGTCTAGGTCGATCCCACATAAAATGTGTGTAAAGTTTAAGAAATAAAATTAACTAATGTTTAGGTTTAACAGGGGTTTGGATTTTGAAAAAGGAAAATAAAATGAAACTAACTAATAAAAATAAATTAAAGAAAACATGCAAAAAATGATAAAAGTAGGGAATTCAGTTAGGACTCGATTCTTTGGTTCAATCTTGACCAACACCCTAATTAAGCATATTTCATTAATTTGTTGTTCTTTAACCTCTCCTAGCAACTATTCATCGTAGGTTAACAATTAACTCGATTTTTCTCATAGGTTTTATTTAATCAAGATACGATCGTTAATTAAACCTAACTACCAAATAACCTAGGATACGATATCTAGATTTAATTAGGCAGTAGCATTATGAATTAGAAAAACTAATTAATCAAGGCAACAACCATATATGATGTATCATTTAACCTAGGTCATGTTATCCCTAATGATTACGAATTATTAGTCGCTACACATGAAATTTAACATAACAATTACGGATTATGTCGAAATTCTAGCAATGGGTTTACAATTAACGATTCAATAAACGCATTAAAATCATCATCTCACAATATCAAATGGATTCATACATAAATAACCGAACAATAACGAAAATTTGATTATCCATACACAAAAATCAAATCAATTAACATAGGATAACACAATCAATTCCTAATGAGAGAAAGAAACAACAAAGTAATAAAAAAATACTTAACCCTGGTTGTTGATGTCAATGTCGCCTATGAACCGGTATTAGGACGTCACCCTTCTTGAGTCTCTTCCGGAAAAATATTTCAACTCCTATTCCAATCCCTAGCCGAACTCTTCTATCCTTCACTGCCCAAGTTGCACCACAAAACTCTAACTCTCTCCTCATCTGCATTTAATGTAGAAAAATGCGTTAAACGTAGACCCATGCACCAAGCCACCAAGCGCTCACTCTTTCTTCCCTCTAATGTAGCTTGATTAGACAAAAAAACATTGCCACTCTTTAAAGCCTTATCACGCTTAAAGCCTCACAGAACTGCTCCCCCTTGGAACGCAGACGCGTTGTACGTTTTACACATAACGTCTACGTTGTGCGTAGGCTCTATGGAGCACTGCGTACAATGTAGCTGCGTCTGCATTCATGCAGAAATGTAGACGTTGTCTGCGTTACGCAGACGTTGTGTGCATTGCACAATGTCTACTCAATGACAACGTCTTGCTCCTTCTCTTTAGTCCTACCTTATGTGCAGCGTTTTGGTGTTGGCTTCCAACATTTATGCTGGGTCGTTTCATGCTCTTGTTTCCTTCTTGTTCCATTTTTCTTGTCTTTTTTTCTCTTCCTCTACGAAGACAAGCAAAAGTAAATCTTTGGAAATGACCTAAATGTAATGCTTCCGACTCACTTTAATTTCTTTGCTTCCAAATTGTACCTAAAATCATATATAAATTAGAGTGAGTATCTTAAGCATTTTCATATCATTAATCGCTAAGTATAAATGATTAAATATATCAACAATTAAGCACATATCACACTATTTGACTCATAAGAAACAAAAACTCAATATCAGTAAAAGATCTCCAGGTGAAAGGTTGTATGTGATTGAAAACTAATATTGTAGGAGGAAGAAAAATAAGGATGGCTCATACAACAGATGTTCTAAATCAAAATCCAAAAGTACAAATATAGTTTAGTTTTACAAGAATGATCAAATATTATAAATCAAGAGGAATTGTTAAAATAAAAAAAGCAAAATGGTGAAAGAATTTTGATGATTCGTCAAGATTTGCTATACAATGTATAATGGGGACTTGGATTGTAGTAGTAGAGATACACCTTATATTTCAACTTATAGATATTAGATACAAGATGATCGCATTAAATGACATTAACAAGGATTAAATTGCATCTTGCACATTAGGAAACTTTAGGACTGTTTGATTGGGGGATGATAAAACTTGCAAAATCATTAGAATAAGACAAGTTAGGATCAATATGTTTAATGGTATTGTTGGGATGTTGTATGATATTTGGCATGTATCTGATCTGAGAAAGAACCTAATTTCTTTGAGCATGTTACATGCGAACAATTTTAGCTATAAAATTGATGGAGAAAATATTAAGTAGTAAAAGGGTGCATTGGTTACAATCAAAGGGTCAAGACTTATAAAAATATCTATAAACTAATGGGGAGCATAGTTATAGCTTGCTAGATTATTTTAATAAAGTTAGATGATGATAATACTATATTATGACACATACCATAGAACAAGGAATGACAAAACTTCATAATAGGAGCCTACTAAGGGGTGTTAAAGATTGTAAGTTAAATTTTCATAAGTTTTGTGTGCTTAGTAAACAATCTAAGATGATATTTAAGATGAGTTAACACAAATCAAAGGAATTATAGACTATGTACAAACTAACTTATAGGGTCCTACTAGAGAGTTATTATTAGATTAATCTCAATATTTTATGACATTCAATAATGATTTTTAAGAAAAAATTGGGTATACTTTATGAAGCAAAAATTCGAGGTCTTTGTAAGGTTTAAGGTGTAGAAGGTTTAAGTAAAGAATTAGATAGGCAAAAATGAAGTATTTGGTACTTATTTTATTTTTAATGTGTTTTCAAATCTTAATTGCCTTTGTGGATCAAAAGGATAGAAAGTCTGGATGAACCGAGATAAAAAATGAAATAATTGGGACTATTATAGAGGTACATACCTATGTGAAAATTTAGACACCCCATGTGAGAAATGTACACACCTATATAAGGTACCATGTAAGTCACTATAAATGTGTAAAACTTCAAAGACATTGTTTGTTCATTCGAAGATACATGCCTATGTAAGTCACTTACTTAGTTGTGTCCTATACCTGTGCCAACTCATACGAATGTGTAAATTTGCAATTTTGGAGTGTTTATGAGATACAAAGTCATTTACGTGACCATGTGATTAAGCATGTATATTCCATAAACCTATTGTTACACTATACAAGGAAATTATGAAGGCTAATCAAGAGAGAAACAATTAAAGTTAGAGTTAGAGGCAAAGTTAGAGTTTGAGATACAATTTTAAATCTAAGATGACAAAAACAAAAAGATTAATTTAAAGATCCGATAGTGAACAACATTCCATTGGAGTTTTAAGGGGATTACATTAGGAAACAAAGGATACATATATTCATTTCTTTTTAATTATTCTTTTGAACTTTTGATGTGTGTTTTGCTTTCTATGTTAATGAACTAAGTTTGCTTAGTGCATAGGTATGATGAATATTGTGATTTGATCTTTTTTACGGAAATTTGATTAATTGATTCATTACAATTCAATTATGTGTTTTTTAAGTCTTGAATCAACATTTTTGACATATTAATTCAATGTATAATTTCATATAATTGAGATTGAGAAATCCTTGTATATGAATAGATCTAATATAATTGGAAGGAGTTATATGCAAACCTAGAGATAGGTTGATATAAATCCTCTAGATTAGGGTTAAACTTAATAATAAAATTCACAAATCGAGTAATACAATATTATGGTTTTAACTAAAAAGAGCTTTTGATTTAATTACCCAAGGATTAGTTGCTAACAGTCTTAAGAAAGATATCTCCATAAGATAGGAATTTCTATGGTTAAAGGGTTAATAGTTAAGAAATTTTATAGGGATTCATTACCTTGGTACTAGTTATTCAATATTGATTAATCTTAGTGTTATCTATATTCTAGTTTATTATTTTGTTAAATTTCGGTTTAGTTTCATTTAAATTAAATAATAATATTATTTTTAGTTAGATAATAGAAAATAGGTTATTACTAGCACTTATAATTCGTGTGGGATTAACACTCGATATTCACTAAAATTATACTATAGTTTGATAAAGGAACTTACCTCTGAGATCTACAGAATAGAGAGCAACCTTCAAATTAAGTTTTTGGCATTGTTGTTAGGGATTAAAATATTAGGAAAATAATTACTTGCTTTATTTTTTTACTTTTTATTTTAATTTGTTTAATTATTTTATTGACTCATTGATTTTCTCACTTTTACAAATAATCTTTGCATTAGTTTAGACCTGAGAAAATCTATCATACTTAGTTGACAAATATCCAAAACTTGAGAGGATAGCTCATGGAAATCTTTGAAGGACCTTACTAAGAGAGTTCGAGTTAGATGGGCACATAAAGGACTTAAAAGATCATATTGATACCTAAAGATTAGAAACCATGGAAAACCAACTAATGATCATGTTTGATTATGCTAGACTTGATTTAACAGGGACGAAGTCTAATATTATAAGACCTATTATTATCGTCACTAATTTTGAGATTAAAATGATTATCATTCAGATAGTGCAACAATTTGTCTAGTTTGATAGGATACAAAATGAGGACCCCAATCTGCATATAGCAAATTTTTTGGAAAATTTTGATACCTTTAAAATTAATGGTCCTAATGACGATGTAATAAGATTGAGACTATTTCCATTCTCATTAAGGGGTAGGGTAAAACAATGGTTAAATTCTTTGCCTTTGTTATACTTTACAACTTGGGACCTAGTGGCAAAAAATTTTCTTTTAAAGTACTTTCCACCAGCTAAAACTGCCAAACTAAGGAATGAGATCTCATCCTATGCCTAGATTAACTTAGAGACTTTATATGATACATGTGAGAGATTTAAGGAGATGTTAAGGAAGTGCCCACATCATGGTTTATCATTATGGATGCAAATTCATACTTTCTATAATGGGCTAGATCTAATCACAAGGCAGATGATAGATATAGCAACTGGGTGTCCTCTAAACAATGAAACATTTGAAGCATCTCAGGACCTTATTGAAGAACTTGTGATGAATAACTATTGATGTTGCTCTTCTCGAACAAAACTTAGCAAGCCAACCAGAGTTTATAATCTAGAAGTAGTTACAATGTTGGCAGGCTATGTCGAAGCTCTGAGCGAAAAGATAGATGGATTAATGATGAATCCTCAGGTGTTCTAAGTAATGCAATATGACATGTACGGGCTAGGACATCCAATTCAAGAATGTCAAGAACTAAAGCCCAAGCATGTGGATTATATAGGGAATGTTGCTAAAACCTAGAATAATCCCTATAGCTATCTGTATAATCCATGATGGAGAAATCACCAAAATTTCTCTTTAGGGAATCAAAGGCAGTAAAGGAATCACCCACTACTAGGATTTTAGCAATAACCACCTCAAGAAAAGAAACTAAGCCTTTAAGACCTTATGACTAGATTTCTTTAAACGTTGGAGGCAAGATTTCAAGCTACTGAAACTTCATTAAGAAATCAAGAGGCTTATATATATAACTAGGAAAATCTTATTGGTCATCTTGCAAAGCTGGCTTCTAAAAGACAACAAAGGAGTTTGCTTAGTAGCTGAGACAAATCTTAAAGAACATGTGATGGAAATCACCATTGCGAGTGCAAAAGAGTGTAAAAGGGAGAAAAAAAACCAAAATGAGGAAAAGAGTGACATCAGGAGTCAAAGAAAAGATGAAGGTGAAGATCTCCTTCTAAATGTTAAGGAATTTTGGCCAACCATCTCTTATCCTTCTAAAGTGAAGAAAGATCATATAGACAAGTAGTTTGGTAAATTCTTAGAACCATTTAAACAACTTCATATTAGTTTACCCCTTATTGAGGCTCTTGCATCAATGCTGAAGTATTCAAAATTCTTAAAAGGAGTTACTAGTAAAAAAAAGAAGTTGAAGTCTTGGCAACAGTGGCGCTAAGTAAAAGATGCTTAGCGATTCTTCAAAGCAAGCTACCAAAAAAACTTTAAAATCTAGAGAGTTCTAATATTCCTTGTTAAATTGGTAGCTCAAAAATAGAAAATTTTTTAGTCATTCTAAGGGCCAATATTATTATGATGCCTTATTCATTGTTTAAGAAACTAGGATTAGGTGAAATAGGATAAGTTTACAATTAGTAAATAACTCGGTAAAATATCTTAGAGGTATTATTAAGTTGTGATTCTTGATATAGAGTAGGATATAGAAGTATGATAATTGTGAAATGCATCGTGTTTTAGAGTATAGTTTGATATGAGTTTATTTATTTATTCGATTATTTATTATGTGTTATCGGTCTAATTGTGTTAGTTTGTGAATTATTTGTGTTTAAGTATTTTTATAGGTTAGTACAAGCATTTGAGCTTAATTAGTATGTCTTTGAGGTACCTTGATGTGTTTGATAGTATTTCAGAGTCAAGAATGAAGAATGGAGAAGTTTTAGAGAGGCTTGGACCGGAACAAGGACCCACCATCGTGGCCTATCTGTCACGATTGTGACAGAAGTAAGGGAGACAACCCACGATCATGGCCAAATTGCCACGATCGTGATAGAAGCATAAGATTTGGCCCATAATCATAGCCTACCTACCACGATCGTGATAGAAAGCTTAAAAGTGGGCCATAATCGTGGCCTGCATTGGAAAGTCACACAGATACACTGAAAAGTCAATTTTAAAGTTTTTTAAGACCTTTTCGACCCCAAAAAAAACTAGGGCTGCCACAAACACATCAAGTATAAAAAGAACAAGAAAAAATAGAAAGGTAGCTTTTGATCAGCCACCATAACGAAACCCTAAAGGAGAGAACTTTGAGAGATCGAGAAAGAGAATAAGGAAGAGAGAAGAGGAAGACGATGCAGACTTGACATGTTTCTCGAAATAAGAAGATTTCTAAAGTTACAGCCATCACATCATCCATTCGAGTTCTATTTATTATGTATTTCAGTTTTATTTGATTGTAAAATTGGGATATTAGTTTAATGATAAAATTGAATTATTGATTGATGTTTTATACTCACCTTTAGAATATTATTTTTTTTATTTAATAAAATCTAATTGTTTTTATGTGTTTATTGAAATAACTGTGGTTTAATTCGGTACTTCATATCTCGATAACAAATTGAGAGGGTGAATCAAGAAAAATGATTAAATTGGGCTACCGAGAGTTAGGTAATTTAATAGATCCAGAATTAAATTAGGTTGGTAAATTTTGCGTAGAGAGATCACGTATATGTTTCCAATTGTTTATTAAAGAACTTAATAACTGATTAGGCTTTGGATAGGTTATTAATTGAGAGATTACAACTTCCCATAATCTGATTAGGGTTTATTCTTTAAGGTTCAATTATAACTCGAGAGAGAGTAATTGACCATAGGATCATCTAGAACTATTAATTCGATAAATCGTAATTGGTAAGATTATCATTAAAGATAGATAATTTTCCCTTGCTCTCTTCTAGGATTAGATTAACCCTCATCGTAGGATTGACACCTTAGGTACTATGCGAATGACTCGTAGGCTTACAGAATATCGAGATTAAATATTAAAACCTACTCATTTCGGAAAAATTGTGATAAAAGTACCTTTAGTTCTAGATCAACCCTTTTTAGCCATTATTAATTCTATTATTAATGTTAGTAAGGGCAAGCTAGTGGCTAGGGTCGGAGATGAAAAGATTATATTTAAAATATCCTATATCATAAATCATTCTCTTGAACATGTTAATGTTGGTTATTGTAGTGGTAAATTGGATGACTCAGTTTCGAATATTTTACAAGATTCTTTTTCTAAAGGTCTATTGGAGCTATTTTCAATACAAGGTAAACAAAAAAAGATGAGAAATGCCCTACAAGCTATTTAGGAGGCAACCCTATAATTATGATAGTTTTGATTGATTTGAATACATTATTTCGATTACTTTTTAGTTTCAGGTTAGGATTTCATTGATTTTGTGTGTGCTTATATTAGGTTATTAAGCATCCATATTTGATTTTGTCTACTTTTTGTGTTTATGGTATACGTTATTTGAATCTCATGATTTTGAGAGAAAAATTTTAAGGTCTTTAGGAATTTTTGGGTGTAATCGTTTGTGTACACGTTTGTTTACACAAAAATTACATTTTTTTACATGTTTTACACAAAGATCACTAAACACAACCATGTATCCTTGGAATTTTTAAAATTTTGCACACACAGTAATAATGAGTTACGTGAGTATAGGACATACCCGTATAGCTCGATAATCTGGAACTTGTCAACTTACAAGATCGAATTTCAGGTTACACATTTACAGTGACATACATGATCAGTTACACGACACACAACTCCTTTTCAAAACCTTAATTCTTCTTTTTTTATAATATTTCCCCTATTTTACTAATTCCCTCTTCTTCCTTCAACTCAACCCAACCATTTCAAGCTCTTTTGTATCATCCAGTTAGAGTTTTCTTACATTTCACATCAATTGTAATTTAGAATTTTTTTGCAATTTTAGGGTTTATCCATCCCCAAATCGCTAGTTTTCACAATTGATCCAATCTAAGGTATGTTTACGCAATTTTCTTCTCATTTTGTAATTATAAGTTGAATTTTTCTTTTTAATATGAATTATTGGATTAATTTGATCAATTGATATGTGATTGGATATAATTTCAATTTGGAAATTTTAATTTTGTTTAGTAGGTTCTAAATTATCATAAGTTTTTATATTAGGCATAAATTAATGTTTTTCTGGCAATTAGTTAGTGTTTGTAAGTTTAATTTTACGCCCATTTTGTATTTTTCATTATTTAATGTTTAATTGTGTGTAGTATAGGTTTAATTGTTTAATTTAATTTTAAATTTAGTTTAATTTTATTTTCTAATTGCATTTTGATTGCGGTATTAGTTTTGTCATTATTTTATTTTTCTAATTGTTTTGTGATTTTCATTAGTTTTAATTATATGCTTTTTCACAGTTACATAACACAGTGAATGTTCAAATTAAATGTAGCAAAAAATTAATTTTTTTGTATTGATATTCGTTATTTGTTCACATTTTTTTTAATTTTAGGTATAATGACAAGAAGAACAAAAGCAATCCAATAATAAAGAACAAAGGAGACACGGAGAAAAAGATAAAGAGGTAAAGAGTCATCTAGAGACTTAAGTGGGGCTCGCCCACCACCAGTATGAGAGACTACTGCACATCCATTAGTGTGACATGAGATGATGCAATTTAAATGTAGCACATGAGGAGTAATTCCAGAGGCTTAAAGACAAGAGGTTTGAGACCAACTGATGTATAGATTGGGAGGTGTTGAGGCATATCGGCTTGACCCAACAAGTTTAATATCTTGTTAGTGTTGGAGCATGGTTCTGATTCTTTGAGATCATGGAACCCATATATTGGGAACTTACACTCGAGGCATGTTCCACGTTCTTTATGGAAAAGGGCCATTACCATTAGGATTAATCAAACACCATATGCTCAGGGACATAATGAGAATGAGTTACATAAACTTCTTGGTAATGATAAGGCTCTAGGATGTTCGTCAATTTTGGCGTAACATCAACAAAGAGGCAAATTACAAACCACACAAATCTAAAACATCTGCCTTATGACATCCCACAATTAGGTACATTCGCAAGATTCTAAGTCATACAATGAGTGGGCGGGTTGACAGTTTTGGTGTAGTTTGAAACTTGGATGTGTTTTATTTATGAAGCATGAGATAAAAGATGTTGATACATTGAGGACATGCCTTAGCCCAATATTTTTGACATCATAATGAGGAGAAGAAGGTAGGATGATATGCATCTAGCCCTACGTGACACAATTAATGAGGCTAATTGACACTATAATCCCCCATAACCTGAATGTAACGAAGAGCATTCATATAATTATAAGAAGATGATGAATAACAGAAGACATCCATCAACTGATAGGAGAGCCAGATGAGCAGGCAGTTGGAGGAGCATATAGGTGTTGGTTTATGCCCTACAGCCAATCGCTTTGGTTGTAGTTTAGTGACAAATTATTTAAAGGCATTCTTTATCTTGTACATGTTTAGATGT
>JAOSBK010003609.1:0-13621 GCA_027568895.1 Erythroxylum shatona
ATGGAAAATTCCATTCTCTTCACAGAATATTCTGAATTTTTCATTTTCAAATTCACCACCATGATCACTTCTAATTCCAGCAATAGAAAATCCTTTTTCATTTTGTAACTTTTTGGAAAGAACTTTAAAACATTTAAAAGATTCGTCCTTATGTGATAACTCTAGAGGTCTAGACGAAGTTACAATATTTTTAGAAGACAAAGATGTTTTAACCTATTTTCCTTTATGACAACTTTCACAAAAGAAATCCTTGTTAAAACTTATTTTTAGAAAACCTCTTACCAAATCATGTTTAATCAACTTAGAAATATGTTTAAAACTAACATGACCTACCTTTTTATTCCAAATCAGTTTTTCTTCATCTGATGATATAAAGCAAGAAATATTTTGACTTTGCAAATCTTCTAAATTAATCTTATAAAGATTGTTTCGTCTTTTGGCGGAAAAGAATACGGAACCATCCTTGTTTTTAGCTACACAAAAATTTTGATTAAAGGATACTTCAAAGCCAAAATCACCTAATTGACTTAGACTAATCAAATTATGTTTTAAGCCTTCAACTAGCAGAACATTATCAATAGATGTAAAGGAATCTTTAACAATTTTGCCGATTCTAACTATTTTGCCCTGCTGGTTGTCTCCAAAAGTTACTGATCCTTCCTTCTAATTTTGAAGATCTAGGAACATAGACCTTCTTCCCGTCATATGTCGCGAGCATCCACTGTCCAAATACGATTGGTGCTGGTTGCTTTTTCCAAAGAAGGAGATCTGCAGTAGATATTATGTTCTTTTTAGGAACCCAAATTTTCTTTGGTCCTTTAGGGTTAGTCTTATAATTATTCATAGAATGATAATAAGAAGACTGGTGATATTTCTTTCTATAAGGAACAAAATTCTTTTTGTAATGAGTATTGCTATTCATAAACCCTAAACCACTCTTATCATTAGGGTGTCTATATCTTCCAATCATGCCATTCATTTTTTTTGTACTTTCAATAAAGGTTGATATGTCTGTTGAGAGAGAATTAATCCTTTGTTTCAACTGACTAATGTCCTCAGATCTATCTATAATTACTTTTTTCTTCATATCATCTACTTGTTTCTTAAGGCAGACATTTCTTTTTCTAACGCTTCCGTGTTCTTCAAGTTTTTGATAAACTTTCTTTTTAAGGATCTATACTGCTTTAGTATAAGATGTGAATCTTCTAACAATTCTAAATATGCATCTTGAAGTTCATTAAAGTTAGAATTCACCTCCTCGTCACCTTCTTTTTCGGCTACCAATCATATATTTTCTTGTATTGATGCTTCTGAATCAGAATCAAATTTGGACAAATCCAAATCTTCCCAAGTTGCCATCATACTCTTTTTATGTTCTTTATTTTTCTTCAGTTTTCTTCTAAGTAATGGACATTCAGACTTGTAATGTCCTGGTTTGTTGCATTTGTAGCAAATGATAGAAGTCTTCTCGTTCTTGACTTCGTCTTTGCTATTTTTCTTAAAATAAAAATCTTTATTCCCTTTTGCTTTCTTTTTCCACAGTCTTCTGATCTTTCTTGAAATGAAAGATAGTTCATCATCATCTTCACTTGAATCTTGATCAGATACACTGGTTTCATCATTCTTGATTTCTTTGATCTTTAATGCTTTTAAAGATGAACTTCTATTTTTCTGAGTCTTGTGATTTTTCTGACCAGCCTCTAATGCTATAGATTTATTTCTTCTAGGTTTGTCTTCTACATTAAGCTCTACTTCATGTATCTTCCAAGAACCAAGCAATTCGTCTAGCTTTAATTTATTCAAGTCCTTGGCTTCTTGTACAGCAGTGACTTTGGGTCTCCATCTTTTAGGAAGACTTCTGAGAATCTTCCTGACATGGTCTTGATTATCGTAGATTCTCCCAAGAGCTTTAAGTCCATTAACAATAGTTTGAAATCGTCCAAACATCTGATCAATAGACTCATCTTCCTTCATCTTAAACAGCTCATACTGATGTACAAGAATACTGATCTTGGACTCTTTCACCTAATTTGTGCCTTCATGTGCGATGGATAAAGTGTCCCACATCTCCTTTGCAGTTTCGCATCCATGAACTTTATCGAATTCACTTCTGCTTAAAGCACAACTCAGAAAGAACTTGGCCTTCGAGTTTAATTGAAATTTAGCTTTGTGATCAGCTGACCATCTGGTTCGAGGAATAGTATTTCCTTCATCATCTATTGGTATGTATGGTCCATTTTTGATGATATCCCAAAGATCAATGTGTGTGGATTCTATGAAGAGCCGTATCTTGTCCTTTCAATAATGATAATCCTCACCATTGAATGCAGGAGGTCTTGTGATGGAGGCACCTTCAGCTATAAAAACATGTGATTTAGTCATGGATCTTTGTCCTCACTTTGTAATGGTGGTTCTTGGAAATCAAGCTCGAATACCAACTGAAGTAAATCACTTGTTAATATATAATTCACGTACAATATACGAAATATACAAGAACGGGGGTTGAATTGTGTATTCTTTTTCTGAATACAAAAACCTTTGATATTTCTTGAAAAGAACTTTTTCAACTATTAAATGAATACAAAAAATGTTATACTAAAATAGCTAAGAATTTAAATCACAAATAACTTCTATATACTTGTCTAAGAACAAGAGAAATTAAAGCGAAAGGTTAGAAGATAGACGTTGCGATTTTATACTGGTTCATCCTAAACCTTGGGCTACGTCTAGTCCTCAAAGTTCGTCTGAGATTTCACTATACTTCTTCAATTTTACAAGTATTCTTCCTTTCCAGAGCCTTTTCAGGTCTCTTACACAAAGTATTCTTTCTGCTATCTTATCCTCTCCAGGCTCTTAGCCTTTTCTTTCTCTCCTTAGAAAGATATTGTGAGCTTTTTGTTACAGTAGAGTTTGCTTTCTTGCATCACACTTTGAATACAAAATTTTTCTTTGTAAGTAAAAACTTGAAAGTTAAAAGTTGTTCAGTCTTTGACTACGACTAGTATTTATAGCCTAATTCTCCAACTGCTTCTTGTTTCTTATAGAAACCATTATTCAATTGAGTTCTATAACTAAGTCCAACTGACTAACTGCCTGACGTACTAGAGTATTTTCAGCTCTGTATCGTCTGTTTTTTCCTGCTTCTTCTGTGTTTTTTGCTTCTTTTATGTTTTTTCGCTTATTCTGTGTTTTTCACTTCTTCTGTGTTTTTCGCTTCTTCTTTCTTTTTCGATTCTTATGTGTTTTCCGCTTCTTCTGTGTTTTTTGCTTCTTCTGTGTTTTTCCACTTTTTCTGTGTTTTTCACTTCTTTTGTGTTTTTCCACTGCTTCTGTGTTTTTCTGCTTCTTCTATGTTTTCTGCTTCTTCTATGTTTTCCACTTCTTTTGTGTTTTTCTGCACGCTTAACACACTTATCAAAACAGTTCATTTATTTCTAATATTATTATCATTTGATTGTCACCAAATTAATAGACGTGAAGTCTTCTTGACTTAACACGTGATCTATTAAAGTATGAAGCCAGTGGGAGCTTCGCTTGATCTAGTACTATGGAAGGTTTTTCACCTATCATTGGAGGGAAAAACAAGGGAGTGGTGTATGAGCCTCCTAAGGCATGTGGTGAATTCCTACTATAGTTGGACCAATCTAAGGAAGGCATTCTTGGAGAAATATTTTCCAGCCTCCAGAACTTCATTAACGAGGAAGAAGATATATTCGGCACGTCAGGATTATGATGAGTTACTCCGCTTCCAAGACCTATTGTCCAAATGCCCCCATCACTAGATACCTGATGAGCAGTTAGTGCAGTCTTTTTATGATTGGCTGAAAAGTTAAGATAAAGGTATGTTGGATGCGGCATTGGGAGGTTCTCTGATTGACCTTACAGCTACGGAGGTATGGGATCTGATCAAAAAAGGCTTTGAATCATCAACAGTACAGTGTGAGAGATACCAGAGGTGTCCATGATTTGGGAGTTTCAGCAACATAATCAAAAAGAATGGAGAATTTGCAGTCTAAAGTTGACTCTTTGGAGGACAGAGTAACTTCATAGTTGTCCTTCATCACTGCAGAATAGAAAAACATGAATGTGCATCACCTAACATCTTCTATGGATTTTACTGCGCCCAGTTGAGATAATTGTGGGCCAATAATGCACATATCTAATGTTTGCTACGATCGGTATGAAGAAGTGTCTGCAGTGTATCAGGGTCGGACCAATCAGAGATGGGATCCCTATTCAAACACTTATAATGAGGGATGGAAAGCAAATCCCAGGTTTAGTTGGAAGAACGAAGAAGGAAGAGGCCCGAATAGATTTCGACAAGGAAGAGTAGCTGGTACTTCCACTAACCAATTCCCCAACTAACAACAAGCTCTGACTATCCCACCAAAGGAGGACACTAACCAACTTCAACACAATATGATGGTTCTGATTAAAGAGGAACGGACTTCAAACAACAATCAATTCAGTGCAATAGCCTCTATCATTCAACAGGATTCCTCTAAAACTATTGCTCGATTCAATGCTCTGGGAAAGAGAATGGAACAATGAGAGACGAAAGTCGAGAACACCAATTCCTACATCACTCAATTGGCCAACAATATGAGTGAGAATCAAGCAAGAAGCAGTGGAGCTATTCCCTCCAATACCATTATGAACCCAAAAGTTTTAATGCCATAGCTCTCTACAGTAGGAAACAAGTGAGGTTCAGGAATCAAGATGAGGGAGAAGATGAGGAGGAGAATGAGGGAAGAGAATTATCTTCGTCAACTAAGAAAGTTAAGAAGTCTGAAAGTTTAAAGGTAAGAGCACTCTTGATGAAAAGGAATTAGAAAATCTAGGAGTAAATAAGAAAATTAAGAGAATACCCAAGAATCAAGCAAGTAAGGAACTCAGGAAACAACTAACAAGGAGGTGTCTAAAGCCTACATCTGTAGTGTTGCAATTGGTTGATATTTTGGTCTAAGTAAATGGTTTGGTTTTCCCAGCTGATTTCTTTGTACTTGACATGTCTTCTAAAATTGTGTAGGACACTACCTTGATTCTTGATAGACCCTTCTTAAGGACTGCTAGCACTATGATTAGCATGAAAGAAGGTACAATCACCATGAAGGTAGGAGGTCAACAAGTGTATGAAGCTATGAAGCACCCTTATGAGGATTATTCGCTTTTAGGAGTTAACATGCTTGACACTGTTATTGATGATGCACACTCTGAGTTTGAACTACATGTTTACTCTAACTCCGCAATGAACCCCTTGAATGCTTTGATTATCACTGATGGCTCCTTGGAAAAAGAGTTTTTTGCTAATGTTTCAGGTGAATTGAGAAATGTGGACATTAACATTAAAGTGGCTTGCGTATATCAAACATTCACCAAGAGACTTGGGATCCTCCGTAATCATCAGGTCATTTCTCATCCTTCACTTACTGCTTACTCTTGCTCTATGATTGAATATGACATTGTGGATGCATTAGTGTGTTGACTAAGTGTGGGGAGAGAAACCATTTCATTAGGACTTAGGTTTAGTTTTCAATTTATGTAGTCTCAATTCAATAACTCCTCTCCCTTTTATGTTCGTTGTATTTTTGTCTTAATGCATGATACATCTTCCATGTTTAGGGAATTTGAAGTGATTGATTGAGTTGCACCTTGTTTTTTGTTGCCTATCAGCTTTGTCTATGAATTCTAAGTGAATTGAGTATCCACTAGAGTTTTTGGGTAGTTAAGTTTTCAACTCTGTCTTTGTTTGTTTTCGTTTCAGGTAATTTTCAACGCAGCGTAAGGTCCTTTTTGTCGTGGTGAACTTACCTTGTTTTCCCTCTTGTTGCACTAAGGAAACTTTCACCACAGCTTGTTTCAACATCGTCGCGGCGAAATTTCCTTAGAAACCTCTCAGGCAAATTTGCCTTGGCGAACTCCCCAAAATTCTTCCCTATTCCTTTTGGGTAAACTTCGCTGCGACGTGAGTTCATATCACTGCAGCAAAACATCACTATTTTGCTGGAATTCGTGACTAGGATTAGTTCATCGTGGCAAATATCAGCGTTCGTCGTGGCGAAAGTTCAATCTGTGTGAAATTAACACGGTGAAATTACCCTTATTTTTTCTTAACCCTTCATCTTTTGTCTGTCCTTTTTAGTAATTTTCTTCCTCAACTCTATCTAAACCCCAACTCCCCTTCCTCTCTATCATTTCTCCTTTGGTTCGCCACGACGCTCTCCACCGATACACCTTCTTCGACTCTTCTAGCGATTTTCTCCTCCATTTTCATAAGTTTTCCACTCTTTTCCTTATTTCTTTTTAGTTTATGTATTTTTTTAGGGTAGGTTAAGTTTATTATTTAGTTCTCTTTTTCCATTTGTCATTTTAGTTTCATTTTCTTTATGATAGTTGTTTTAATCCTTGTTTATATTCTATTTCCATGTGAAACTTTGCAGAACAATGCCTCGTGTTAAACTTCCATCTCGTACTACCCCAGCTAACCCTTCTAGTTCACCTAGTGATTCCAGTTCTTCGGATAGTGATGGTTTCACTTTTACTGAACTAGCCAAAAAAGTGGACACTAGGTCATTCATTAAATAGTGCCCTTTCCCTTTAACTCCACCAGACCATCCTTTTTTCCAAAAATTAGTCAACTCCCAACATATGAGATTAGTACAATCTCAGGATCAAGGCAGCGATAAATTCGTTCGCCACTTCTATACATATGCCCGATTCCATAATAGCATGGAACTTAGTTTTCGTGATGTTAAAACCCCCAACGCATTCACCACAGCTAGCATTGGCCACCATTATAACCTTCCTCCTATTATCCATTGCCGTTATGAGCAACTCATCTACAATTACCCCTCGACCGATGTAATTCACATCCTCTATCAAGAAGGCGCTGAATGACATCGATTGAGGTACAACCAATTGTACCTTAAAAACTTCGATCTCTGACCTGAAGCTCATCCTTGGCTCCATCTTATGTGTAACAACATCATTCCGACCACCCATCTCGCCTATGTCACAAAACAACAAGCTCTCCACCTTTACCTTCTTATGACTGGTCGCCCAATCGACATAGCTAATGTCATTGCCTCTGCTCTACATGACTCCATTACCACCGCCAAATTCACCAACGCCATTACCTTCCCTCATCTCATCACAGACATATTTTGGGCCCATAATGTCCCAAAATTCCCTAATGATAGCTATTTCGATCTGGCCCCTCTGTTTAGGTACACCTGTCTCAAACATCCTATCATCCACCCACCCCAACCCTCCACCCATGTTCCTGATGTTGCTCCAACCTCTACAACTTCAATACCAGCTGAGGATGATCCTTCAACTCAAGCCACCTCAACTTGTGTCCATACAGACCCTCGCTGGCCGAGTTGATGGCCTTTATGTAGATCTTGCTACTCTTTGGGATACCCTCCTTTAGGAGATAGCTCAGCAAGAGAGAGATAGGTGGTATCACCGTGCGAATGGATGCCTTGCTCACTGAGCATCTTCACTTCCTGCTGCCATCTAATGAAGATGACCCCTCTAGCGGTGCTGACACACCGGGAGCAGGTCCCTCTGGTGCTAGTGATGATCTTATTATGAAGTAGCTGGAGTTGCTTGTTATTGTGTTTTCCTTTATTTTGTTTTATTTTTTAGTTTTTCAGGTACTCAGTTACATTTTGTCATGTACCAACTTAATGGATAGTTATCTATCTACTTCTCTATGTCCTTTTTTTCGATATGTTGTTCTTCCTTCTCCTTACACCTCCTTTTCCATACCTAATTGTTTTAATTATTCTTCACATTGAGGACCATATGATGTTTAAGTATGGGGGAGTTTGTTTTAATCTGAAATTCTTTTTTATGCATCATTTTTGACCATTTAACCACTTGTGCAAGTCATTTGTGCATAGTATGCAAATATTTTTAAACTTGGTAATAGAGAAAAATCGTTCGTTTTGCATGTTTCCGTTATTTTTTGCCGCGGCGACGCTATCCTAAAATTGTTTTAAAAATTCCTCATTTCAATAATTCTTCCTAATTTAGATTCTCTTCACTCTTTTATCTTGACAATTTTATAAATTTCAAAGTGATCCTTGTGTTTTTGAAAATACCATTTATGTTTTTAAACGATAGTTGATTTCAGTTAATTTCATTTTTGATGTTTTCACAAAAAGCAAGTGAGGGTACGCTAAGGAAGTAGCATTATGTGCTTTTTAAACCTTGAGATTGCTTAATTGAGATACTACCCTTATTGGAAGGATATATGGACCTGAATTCTTTCAATTTTGTGTGTATCTGCTTAATTCCATATCTCTCTAGAATTTGTTTTAATTCTTGATCAAAGCTTGATGAACTACAATTTTGTTAATATGATAGAGGCATTTCTTTCCAAACCTTAATTACCCAAACACTTAACCTTTGTTACCCCCTTTGAGCCTTCTTTTGAGTGCATGCATATTTCACAATTTTTTGTGAGTTTCTCATCTCTAGCTTAGTTGATTGAAATTTAAAAAAAAAAGCATAACCAAAAAGTAGAAAATTTTCTCAAAAGAGAAGAGTAATAAAAATGTGTTAAATTATGTTTATTTTTGTAAATATTTTCTTAGTAATAGTTGGTGATTGTTTTATGACACAAGTAATTATGGTGCATGTACTCATTCTTTTTCATTCGTCCATTCAATCCATCTCATTTAGCCTTCCGTACATTACAACCTTGAAAAGTCCTCTTGATTTTTGAAATTATAGTTTTTGTGGTGGAGATGTAGAATTGTAACAAGCTTATAGAAGGGAATGAACTAAGTAGATTATAAGTGAAATTATCCCAAGAAAAGTGAGTTGAGAGATTAAACACATTACCTTGAGTGAAATCTCTTTTACCAAATCTCTTGGATTAAATGCTTATAGTGTTTATTTTCTTAAATGTCTTTCAATATGCTTGGGTTAATTTCTGAGGAAGTGACTTAACTACTTTTCTGATCTCATTTTTAAGCATGGTTGGAATTTTCTTTTGCAATTGTGTCTCTTTGACTTTTATAAACTTTGTCCAGGAGTACAAAGGTCTAAGTGAAGGGGAATTTGATTGAACCCAAGTTTCTCATATAAATTGGTGACATTTGCATGGTTTTTATTACACTTCTTGGCTGTTATTTTTAGATTTTATGTTTAATTTGACTCTTGAGTGTTTGCCTTTACTTTATATAGTTTGAGGGTAAAATTATCATAAATAATTAGTAATTGTGCTAAATTAATTTTTTAGAAAAATTGATATTGCAAACTACCATTTGTTTATTGTAGGAGACTTAAGAAGTAGAGATAAGGAGTGAAAGCTAAAGATGATAAGTTTACAAGTCAATAGGGCAATAGGAAAGTTTGTCACAGCAACGTTGATGTTTTGCCACGGCGAAGTATGAAGAACTCATGCAGAAACTCTTCTGGAAAAGTTCATCGTGACAAAGAAATGTGTTTACGCCACGGCGAAAGTTGAAAATGAAGTTCGTCACGGCGACGCATCTCCTCGCCATCGCGAAACCTTCGAATTGGCATGACTCGGACCATTTTCGGTAAAATAACCCACTGTACAACCCTATCCATCAACCCGATTCACAAAACCTACCTATTTTAGGTTAAGTGGGAGTAGCAAAAAAGGTGGCCGACACACTCAAAGCATCAACACTCTTCTCTCATCTCGACACCTTCATTCTCTCATAAACTTTCGTCCATTTTTCCACCGTCAGTTGCTAGTATAGGTATCTCCAGTGGGTTCTCTGTGGTGAAGTCTCTTAGATATATGCTTGGCTAGACCTTCCAATCCTTTTGAAGATGTAGCAATGGTTTGAGTTCAACGGACTTAAAAGGGGAGTAGCTTAATCTATGTTTAGTTATGATTTACAATCTCCTAGGTTTAGGGTTTGTGATTTGTAGTTAAACATTCTTAATTAGAGTTTAATCAAGTGTTAGATATTCATTGTGCTGTCAGATTTGTTAATGTAGAACTTGGAGCTTTAATATATGAAGTCTCATATGTGTCAATTTGTGATCTTGTTGAATCTCTTTTATCTTGCATAGTTGTGTTTGATATTAAGTAGATTTGAGGTCCCAAAATGACTTGTTGTATTGACTTAACCACCACAAACACTAAGGGCATTTAACAAGGTCTTAAGAAATGGAGTTCATTGATTAGGAACTTGGAATTAAAGAGTTCTTTAAGGTTTACCATTTGAAACTTAGTGATTTTCACTCCCATCAAAAATTGATTTCGAACTATGATAGCCAAACTCATTTTCAAGAGGATACTATCACCATTTGGTCATTGTTTTTATATTCCAATTTTTTTCTTACATTCCCAAAAATCCAAAAAATATTTTTGACACATTTTCCTTATAGTTCTTTGTTTTAATTTAGTAAATATTTTCCAAAGGCAAAAACCCCCCTTTTTCTTACCAATTTAGTTTGCGCTTCATGATATATAGGCTAGTTTAGGTCCATTCTGTTAGGTTCTGATTAAGTGAAACGACCCGAGATTGTAACCTATATTGCTATCTTTCGAATATATTTTTGATTTGACCTCTAATGGTATGTACTAAGGCTTGGATCACTCATATCTAGACGTCATCTAACATCTTTTCCTTAACTATAAACTCATTCTTGTTAATTTCTAAAAACATCCAAAATTTCACGTAAAAACCATGAAAACAAAGTATACACATATCAACTTTTCATAATTTTAAGCACTCTCCCTATACATGCTTTCAATGATTTTTCTAACTCAAAATTTCAACAACACATTATAATATATTGATCATCAAATATGCAGAACAACATATATGGCATACCCAAAATTTCCTCTCTCACTTTTTAGCAAATATGTATATCACTATTTCCTAACCATTTAATAGAGAGCTAACGTGATGCATGCTTCATCTTATACAGATATAAAGAACCATAACAAGCTTACTTGTTTAAAGTTCTAACATCTTCAAAATCTCCAGAAACCTTAACTCTCATGCACCCACATACACCATTGTAGAGGTTAAAAAGTTTCAGTTTTTCTTGAGGAAAAAGAAAGAAAACCAAAGTTAGGAGTAGGAAAAAGTAGAAGAAAACAAGATTTAACTCTGATGGAGATTTAATGGAAAACTTTGTGTAAATGAAGAAATGTGAAGAAGAAAGCTACGAAGAAGATAAAGACAAAAGTACTGTACTTGATCTTTCAAAGCTACGAAAAACATGACTTTAGGCTCGGACACTTGTCCAATTTCTATAGTCCTTAGCTAGTTTCCCAAGTAACTAGTTCTTATTGAACTAATCTCATAACTCTCCTCTTTTTATTCCAATTACCTCTATGTTTACAATATCAATAACCCACAATTTCTAAAGTCCTCTTTAAATTTTCTTCATTATCATTAAACTCGTTTCCATTTTCCATTTATCAATTTACTTGCCAAGTGGCATTTTTCCTAGTACAATTATCTAACAATTTTGGAAAATTTTCCTAGAATTCTCCAAAAATTCTAAATCAACAATTTACATTCTCCAATTCAGATTTCAATGCAAATAAATCACAATTATCACTAATATCACATTAATAAATCAATTATACCTGGAACGTCAATGAATGCATGTACAATCATTTTAATGCATGCAAAAATTCAAATTCACATGCGTGTATACTACATCATACATGAGCATGACATGTTGGACCCTAATTTTTAAGTGGAATTTAGAAATATTAATTGAACTTAAATGACTATGTTAGTTTATGTGTTGTGTTATGGAAGTATTTATCTTTAAAAGAAATTAATAAGAAAAGAAATGGATTGATTATGATAACTTTGGGTTTTGAATCGATTTGTATGGGGTATGAAAGTTAGAGTAAATGAGTTGATTGAAATGGAAATTGAAATCAAGAAATAAAGAGTGAAAGTATGAGATTTTGGAAAAATTAAGAAAAAGTTTGACTTTTTGGTCATAGAGAGTTGACTTTTTGATTTAGACAGAATTTGAGATAACGGTCTTCATGAAACTTGTAGCTTCTATCAAGAGCTTTCTGTCACCAAAAAGTTTGATATTTTTCGATATGGGGAGTGAAAGTTATGATCAGTCAAAGTTAAGGTTATTTGACTTTGTCTTTGAAAATGCTTTTAAGAGTAGGATTGTGCGTGCTGTGCTTTGAGGAAAATTCTGGACTATATGTTCTGAATTGAGTTAAGTGGTCTTCATGAAAGTCATAGAAGATTTTGCTAGCTTTCCAATGATGTATTATATGTAATTTGAAGATGTGGGAATTGAAAGATATGAAATTTGGAAGTTTGGATGTGTTATAGGTTGACCTATATTATGGCAGAAACTTTGACTGAAAAATTGACCTAGTTAGAGGTTGAATTAGCCTTTAAGTTCTTCATGAAAGTTGAAGATTTTGATTTGATCTTTATTTTGATATAAAGTATAGAATTTTTGGATCATGGAATAATAAGTTATGATTTTTACAAGTTTCTGTTATTATTTTAGCATGATTATTAGAGGACAGAACTTTTGATTGGAAAATTGACTTCCTTAGAGGTTAAATTGATTTTTCTATCCTTCATGAAAGTTGTAGGTGACTTTCTAATCTTTGCATTGATATAAAATATGACAAGTTTGAACTTTGGAGTTGAAAGATAGAAAATTTCAAAGTTGAGTTGTTGCTTAGGGAATTATTAAATTGGACATAATATTTGATGAGAAATTTGATCACATTAGAGGCTGAATTAATTTTCGAGTTCTTCATGAAAGTTATAGAGCTTCCTTTAAGCTTTGCATTGATACCAAATTTGTTAAATTTGGAGTTGCGAATCAAGAGATATGAATTTTGGAAAATTCAGGTAATATATATATATATATATATTTTGGAAAAAAAGGAAAAGGAACTATAGCAGAAGCTATCTCGCGCGAGATTAAAGTTTTATTATTTTTAATTTTTATTTTTTTTTATTTTAATTATTATTTATAATCTTTTGAACATATGACCCCTCTTCAATCTTTTGCTCATATCTTTTCCTTCCGACATCCGATTGACTCGATTTTCGAAGCGTTGGATTCCTAAGACAATTATATACGTCTTCATAGGAAATTTGTAATTTTTGAGATTAAATTGAGGAAGATTGAGTTAATCAAAGTGATTTGGCGAAAATTTTCTGAACATAGTTCAGTATTTTGGAAATATCTCGAGTTGTAGAGATCCGATTGAATTGATTCTTGAGGAAAAATAAACTAGAGACATGGGGCTACAAGTCATATGAAGGAATTAAATTTCAATTTATCCCCTAAGATTTTCAATTTCTGACTTGAAGTCGGGTTTAATGTTCAGTTTTAGATTAGTAAGATCTGAAAGTATTTTGGCCATAACTTTTGCTCTAGTAATCCAAATAAGGTTATTTTTGAATTGGATTAAACTAGAGAAATAGAGCTACAAATGTTATGAAGAAATCAAGTTTCAATTTAGGCTTTGAGAATGTCAATTTTTGGATGGAAATAAAGTGCTGGAAAATGTGTTAGCATATGAATAATCTGAAATGTTTGGAGCATAACTTTTGATGTAGTGCTCCAAATTAAATGATTTTGGTGGCGTTATGAAATTAAGACAATG
>JAOSBK010003788.1:0-12500 GCA_027568895.1 Erythroxylum shatona
TCTTTCTTTAGCATAAATTCATCTTCAACATACTTCTAATCTCAACCTAATTTATTCTCAAAACAATCTATAACCTATGGTTTCTATACATCAAAACAAACCAATTCATTCATTATATTTCAAGCACATCTCATCATCAACCTTACATGCAATTCACTTCAATTCATCCCTAACCAATCTTTATGGATGTTATTCTCACATATAACTTAATAAGGTAATCAAATACTTACTTTTTTGTCTCAATATTTCCTCAATCAATAAGCTAAGCAAGTCTCCCAAGCATCAAACATACTTAAGAACAAGATGGGATTAAAGTGTTTCAATTTACAAGATGAGGTTTATAAAATTTTAGCAAAACTTTAAGGGTTTTAGGGATGTGTAAAAGTGTCGTAGGTGGGAGGAAAGAAGGAAAAAAAATAGACCAAAACATGAAAAATGATGATTGCAAGAGTAAGAAACATGAGTAAGGTGTGTGGTGAAGAAGATATACATGTGTGATGCCAAGTGTTAAGCTAAAAGTCATGCTATGTGTTTTTCTCCTACACTCCCAATTGTCACTCCCTTATTAGTCCATTTGTCATTTAATCCCTAGGCCATATGTCACTCAACTACACCTCCATTTGTCACTCTTTTATTCAAGCCAATTGTCACTCTATTATTGATGCCACATGTCACCATCTCATAAGCTCATTCAACCTAATTTCCCATGTACCATTTTATCTTGGCCTTTTCACACAAGCACATCATAATCATTTAAGATCTTTCATACCCTAGGATATATCAATGAGTGCATGTACTATTTTTACAATGTCCGTAGGTCATGATTCACTTGTATATGCAAATGTTATGTATGTAAATGAAATGTACTTCATAAATTCTCACATGATATAACTTAATTTAATAATTAAATCCTTAAGTGTTGAAACGGGTTATTACACCCTTAATATTGAATTGTGGATTACACCAATAATTGCATATTACAATTTTGTTTAGTTTTATTATTAAATAAACTACAGTTTGATGTTATTATTATTTATGAAACTTAGGTTACATATGAATTTTTGGGTTAGAACAAAAATTCTTCAGTGTAAACTACTTATGGCATGATCTTATTGTTTCACAAAAATAAAATTATTTTTTTGTAAAATTAGTCAATTTACTTGCCTTAATAGTATTTAAATTGATTTTGTTTCATAAAAACTTACTATCATAAAGTTGACTATATCTCTTGCGAACTTCAAAATTAAATAAATAATAGAAAATTCATTTCACTGAAAAGGAGTTAAAGCACGCGAAAGTTAACAAATTGATAGGTATTTAAGAATCAAATATAAAAGTTTATCTATCATTCAAAAAACTAATAACTCCATTCAAATAGGTTTTATTAGTATTCTCAAATAAACTTTCAATCCTAAATGTAAATCTGTAAATAATATTAACGAATGACGTTAAAGAAAAATATAAAAATTTCAAAAAGTTAATGAGATATAAAATTAGCATATTATTAATAAAAAATCATTATAGACTTCATCATTGTTGTCTTTAATAAATTAATATAATTCTTCAAATCAATTCATAAGTTCAAACTTGCGTCAACATTAATCTTAATATATAACTACAAAATATAAAATAATAAAAAATAAAAAATAAAATTATCACCTTTGATATGAACTTAACTTCAGAGTCAAATTAATACTTGACTGATCTTTAGTTTAATATAATTTTTCATTAGGGAATGTAATCTTACCATTGATATTAAAGATGATAGTTATTCTACTACAAGTAAAAACTATTTAAAAAGTCAGCCTCGATATGATAAAAAAAGACTAACTCAAGGGTCCTTTCTCTAGAAGAGTCATCCTTCTCCTTATTGGCAGGTAATCTCAATTTTTGAAGTAAAAGGAATTGATTAGAAAGTTTAAAGTCTGGAATAAAATTGTTTGAGTATGTTTAAAAAAGATATTAAAAAAACACAACTACAAACATGCACAATGAGTATGAAAAAAAGCAGTGCAAAACATAACGAAGATACAAGCATTTATGTGCCTCAATAATTCTTCTGATAAGAAGCTGTTAGAAATATGACTTGGGATTTAACATCATCCCAGATTGTGTATGTTGTTAATGTTGAGTATATATAAACATGGAAACGCTAAATTAAGAAGACTTTTACTTCTTTTGTTCTCACAATTAAAGTTAGTCACTTGAGAGGAGAAAAAGATTATAGAGAAATATCAAGAGCTTGTTTTCAAAAGAGAAGAAGCTTGAAATTCATAAAATTTTGAGCAGATCATATTTTTCATATAAACTTTTCGTCCATTTTCTCTTTCTTTGTTACTTTGATTGTATTTTTTGAGTTGAACAGCATGATGATTGACTAATTATTTCATATGTCTAGATATGGGGGAAACCTAGTTATTTTCCTTGTATAGATTGTTTCAATTTTATTTATGAAGTGATGTTTTATCTTTGAGGCATATCTTTGGGTGTTACTAATACTTATTTAATTAAAGCCAATGATTAGATCATATCTTAATTTGCATATGGATGATCCAAGAGAACATGCATGTGTATGGACTATAGGTTACATAAATTTAGTTGTATTAGGGTCAAACATTTCAGTAAATTTTATGAAACTCAATACATTCTTATGAGCTTTAATCGAATAAAGATATTGGTTAATGAAATTAAGAGGAGGTGACTGTAACTCGAGTAAGTGACGACTGTAACTCAAGTAAATTTTAAATCTCTAAGCACTATTAAGTCATGATGTTAATGAAAAATATTAAAAATTCAAAAAATTAATAAAATATAATTTTACATATTTCTAATAAAAATATCATAGGCATCATCGTTATTGTTTTTAATAAAATTAATATAATTCTTCAAATCAATGCATACTTCATAGTTACGTCAACATTAATCTTGATATGTAATTACAAGACATATAATTATAAAATATTGAAAACAAAGTGCCAAACACAATGAAAGCACGAGCATGTATGGGTCCCTATAAAGTCTTCAGATGAGAAGAAGTCTGAAATATGACTTGTGATGTAGTCGTGTCCTAAATCATATATGATGTTAATGCTGGGTATAGATAGATATGGAAACCCTAAGTTAAGAAGATTTTTTTCATTCTTTTGTTCTCATAATTACAGTTAGTCACTTAAGAGAAGAATAAGATCATAGAGACATATCGGGAGGTTGTTTCCAATAGAGAAGAATCTTGAAATTCATATAAATTGAACAGATCATATTAACAAATTGAGATCATCTAGATTATTCATCTATTTTTTATTTCTTTGTTATTTTGATTTTGTCTTTTAGGTTATTAAGTGATGTTTTATCTTTGAGAAATATCTTTAAGTGTTCTTAATATTGATTTAATTAAAGCTGGTGATTAGATTATATCTTAATTTGCATGTGGACGATCTAAGAGAACATACATGTGAGTGGATTATGGTTTATATAATAGCAATTAAATGGGGTACTAAAGATTGACTAACATAAATTCTATGATATTAAGGTTAACCTTTTGAGTAAATTTTATGCAAGTTAATGCACTCTTGGGACCTTTAATTAAATAGAGATATTGGTTAACCAAATTAAGAGTAGGTGATAATAACTTGAGTAAATTTCAATTCTCTAAGTAGCATTAAGCAATGATGATAAAGAAAAATATTAAAATATTAAAAATATAAAATTATTATAGTGTTCATAAAAAATCATTATATACGTCATCGTTGTCATTTTTAATTAAATTAATATAATTTTTTAAATCAATTCATAACTTCATATTTATGACAACATTAATTTTAATTTATAATTACAAAATATTAAAAAAAATCTTTAATATGAGCCTAAATCTAAAGTCAAATTATTACATAACTTATTTTTAGTTTAAGAGATTTTTTTGTTACAAGTACATGGACTAATATAATCACAACATTAATTCATATTTACAACCATTAATTGAATTGCCTAATGTTTGTTTAATAACCATAATGAGTTGGTTAATAATTTACTAATTGCAGTTTGAAGCACATGGTAGTACCCTAATAATTATAGGTTGGCTCATTAAACCATAGTTCATCACAATTATGAAATGACATAATTATCCTCGTTCTACCCTTTAGGATAGAACATGTTATAAGTATAACATATGGGTGAGAATGTATTTTTGGTTTATGTGTGTGGTGATAGTTTAAAAGGTTTTCTATCATAAGCTCTCTCTTGCACATGCTTGTTGGGTATTGATAGGTTTGTGGTCTCTTGGATTTGAGCAAATGAATCAAGATGTTAAGCTCAACCTTGGTGGTATGTACATTTATTGTCTAGTTATTGCTCTAAATAGAATGTAGATTTTGGTTGAAATATTGAACATTACATTAATGGATTTAGTTCTATATATTATGGTTATTGCTCACTACATTTATGAATAACAATTGATATCAGAGCTACATGGTCATTTGATTTTAGCTATTTGGGTTAAAAAAACTATTTTTTCCAAACCTGTTTTTGGCATGAATAATCTGTAAATGATGCATTGAAGGTGTAGAAACTATTTTTGGTTATTGTTATTGGCTTTTAACTTTGTTTTGGGCAAAAGAAACTCCTTTTTTGGCTGAGATTTGTTGAAGCTTTTTGGTGATTCGTTAATGACCGAAATGGGTTAGAAACTTTCAGGTTTTGGAGTTTTTTTTGGTTGAAATGGGTATTGGAAATCTATAGAGCACGAAAAATGGAAAAAACTGCTCAAACCTCATCGGAAATGGGCGACCATAGGTCGAGTTTCAGGATGTCAGACCTGCACCCCTGCAAGTCGACCAGCATACCCAATAGGGATCAAAGACGATCCAAACGACATTATCCTGGACCCTAAAATAAATAAATAATATGATTATTTATTAACAATAGTGAATGCTTTTTTTTGCCTATCGTAAAATTGAACATATGAAACTATTTATGATGAGGAACTTTTAAATATTAATATATGTTTACATTTTGTGTTTTTCCTCTAAAATAACATTAAGATCTATACAGCTAATTAATTGTCCTGTCAATAATTATTACTTAGTAAGATGTTTAATATGGTGAAGAAATTTTATTGAAATATTATGATTTGCATAATTTGTCTATACTTTCAATAGTACTTTAATGATTTGGTTGTAATATTTAATATATTATTCTTACCTGCGAATGAGTTCTATATTTGTTTAAGGAACTCTAGCATAAATGATATAATTAATTTTGAGAAAAAGAGCATAAATTGCATGATTCTATTTTAACATGAATATCATGGTTATTGCTCTAAGTTCTCATTCGACTTTAAGCAATCTTAAAGTCTCTTCCATCTTGACACTGAATTAAACAAACCATAAACAGTGGGTTGAATCTCTTATAATGAATTTGACTATCATGCCAATAGATTTGGGCTTAAGAATTGATGCACTACCTAAACCCATTAATGATGCTACTGAGAAGGATAAGAAATCCTATGAGGAGTGGAAATACTCTAACCGATGCTGCTTGATGATTATTAGGTATCACATGGATGAGTCCATTTGTGATAGTATTCTCGAGGCTGATAGTGCAAAGGACTTTCTTGTTGCCATTAAAAAGAAGTACAAGAAGTTCTCAAAGAATGAGAAGAATGAGTACTTGAATATGCTTAATCCCAACATTTACGATGGTGCAAGTGACATTAGGGCTTACATCGACAAGCTCATGAGTTGTTACCATAAGCTTAAGGCTATAGATATGGACCTTGATGAGGATTACATGATATGGTTTATGATGGGGACTCTTCCTTCCAAATTTGATTCAATGAGATCAAACTATAATGCTTAGAAAGAGCAATGGACTACTGAAGAGATGACTGATATTCTTGCTAAGGAAGAGGATGATAAGAAAAAAGGAAGGGCAAGACGGTGTCCTTTAGGATCTTGATTTTTCAGATTTCACTGCCTGTGTTAATTGTTAAACCTCCAAATTTCTTTCGACTTCTACCAACTCATAAGCCAATATGTCGTGCATCAAGCAATCAACCAAACGTGATCAATCATCAGGGTGAAATCAAGTATTGAGATGATGAAGGAGAAATAGGGCAGCAAACTTCAAGCCACCATTCCTGATCTACACAGAGGAGCAAGGAATCTGTTTCCAAACCCTCAATGCTAAACAAATTGCAATCCCCAAATATTTTGATTTTGATAAACTTGATAGGCTAGAATTGCGCGATAGGCTAGAAAAATTAGCAGAAAGAATTTAGTGGGCAAAATTTATACACTTCCAATTCCTATTTACCAGGAGCTCGCTCTTGAATTTTTTTGTTTTCCCCTACTACAAACCTAGGAACCCTAGAGGGATGTGGTTTAGGTTGTGGGGATGAGCATATGAGCTGAACATAGAAATTATGTGTGACATGTGTGCATTCCCCAAGTCTTCCATTATCAACCAGCATGATGTTTTTTGTGCTTTTCGCTATTAGAATGAGCTCCCTGGGCTAGAGAATTTCGATGCCAAAATGCCCACAACAACATCATAAGGACTCATGAGCACTTGTTGTTGCAGAAATTCATGTGCCAACTGGTTTTTGATAAATTAGAAACCAACAAGTGCTTAACAAAGGAACTTTTTATATTATGGTGCATGGATCACAGCATTCTAGTGTACACATGCACACATGTGCTGAACACTGTTGTTGCAACTCTGTGCAAGAGGAGCAACAACTTAGGAATGAGATATCTAGTTTCAACCATTGCTGAGTATTATGGCATAAACTGTAGTAATTTGGCCGTCCATCTCCCAAACTTCATGAACCACCATCATTTATGGCGTGCTAAAATCCTTAAGTCCTACAACATGGAACCTTGGGATATCAACCAAAAGACTCATGTGAAGTTTAGGGCAAGTCAGGCGAGTTCCAGCAGAGAGCCACCTCAGCAGGCAAAAGAGGAATTGACAAAAGAGGAAGAAAATGCAAAAGAACTAGGCTGGCAGAAGGTATTGGATGCATTCTTTGCAAACAAAAAAGCAATCACAGATACACTTGCGGAGAGCTCTAGAAGGATGAAGGAGATGGCCCGAACCCAACGACATCAGAGCTAGGACATCTGTTCGATTCATCACTATTTTAAGGCTCAAGGCATTTAACTGTCACCTCCATCACCGTCACCACCTCCATCAGCATGAAAGTTTGTAGCACCCTACTCCCACATGACCCAAACCCGACATCAATGGTGATATTCGAGTCCGTGCCCCCCGAGGGTGGCGTGCTAAAACACTTTACACATTCATAAATCGGTATAAAGTTTTTTTTTAACCGCAAACATTTTATGTGGAAATTGATACTCAAATTGGTCCCATTTCATTCATAAACATTTTTAATCCACACAATAAAGTCAATAAAATTTCAATGCCATTTGGGCCTATTACAAAAACAGAAGACTTGTAGTCATAACTTCATTACACTTAAAAAATGTTTACTAACATTTCCAATTTGGAAAGTTGATACAATCATTACTGAAATCATAATTTGATATAAATACAAGAAATAAGAATGCAGACGCGAACTGATCCCGACCTCTATTCTTTACTTGAATGTTGTAAGTATACTCTCGTTGGCCTAACGGGGTATTCTTCTGATCTTAAAAAATATTTGCAAATTTTGGGTGAGTTTTACGAACTCAATGAGTGACCATCATCGATGGCTCACCCAATCATATAACACACTAAAAAACATTCACATCAGTTCACATTTCACATTCAATGAATATCGATCTTATAATGCTATATGCATGAAACTCACATTCGTTCTTATTATTGTGACCGAGTGCCTATCACACACTTATACAAATACTGGCACATAGGGCTCAGTCAGAATAGAATTATAGAGTATAGCTCTATGTGTAGAACACAAATCACGAAGAAAGCTCTACGTGCAAAATCAGAAATTACGAAGCAAGGTTCTACGTGGAAGCGCTTCATATTGATAACTCAAGTCACAACGCCTTTATCTGAACATGCATTTTATGATATGCATCAATCACATTTGCATATATCATCGAACCGTAGTCCAACATTCAATATTAAGTTGAGAATCACATTTCATTTATAGGCAAATGCACATTCAAAAACACACTTGTCATCGGACCGTGGTCCGGCATTTAGAAATCACATTATGCATACTTATTTCATCTCATTCACATACAATGAGAACTTTAATATTTCTTTCATACAACACATTCATCGAACCTCCTGTCTAGAAACCAATACAGTCAAACACTTTCACATAATCATTCAGAAATCAATCAATATCAAAAAATCGAACAAAGCAAACAATGGAAAGAGACCATCTAGGTCTACTCACAGTACACTCCAGATTAACACTAGCTTTAAGGTCTGTAAATATTTGAATGCAGACATTTATCCTACACATCAATATGCCAAACACACGATGCACATACATTAGTAATTGCATAATTATGAGCATTCTCTTATGCACAAGTGTGTATATAAAATATGTACCATGCATACTCATGATAATCCCGAGTATCTTTCCCTTATTCTCATCACATCTTCAGTCTTATATCCAAAACTCATCTAAGTAATATTTATACTTAGGTGTATGCCTCGCTAAGACTATTGAAATCATACTTCATTTCTCATTTGGAATCCTATAGATCCAGATATAATCAAAACATTGAAGTATGTTTAGTAGAATAACCCCATTTCATATAATGTAAGAGCACTCACTGTACCCATTTCACGTTTCTCACTCAATCTTTCTTAATTCATTTCAAATGGCTATGATTTTTGGGTGGAGATGTAGGGTAATGTCTTACGAGTTCAATTGTTTAAGAATCAATTCAATTGGAATCCTATAGAAGAAGTTAAGGCCAGGCGAAGAAAAACAGAAGAAGCAAAACACAGAAGAAACAAAACTTAGAAGAAGACATATCAGCAAAATACAGAAGAAGAAGTGTCAGCAAGACACAAAAGAAGTAAACCCAAAAGGAACTAAATCTAGAAGAAGACACATCAGCAAAACACAAAAGAAGACGCGTCGGTAAAACACAGAAGAAGTAAAACCTAGAAGGAACAAAATCCAGAAGGAATAAAACTCAGAACAAGCGAAACTTAGAAGGAACCAAAACACAGAAGGCATAAAACTCAAAAGAAGTGAAACTCAGAAGAAACCAAAACACAGAAGGAATAAAACTCAGAAGAAGCGAAACTCAGAAGGAACGAAACACTGAAGGAACAAAACATAGAAGGAATTCATGAGCAGTAACACAGAAGGAGTTCATGAACAGTAACACAGAAGGAGTCCATAAACAGTAACACAGAAGGAGTTCATGAACAGTACACACAGAAGGAGCGAAACTAAGAAGAAGCAAAACATAGACGTTACAAAACACAGAAAAAGATGACATCATCAATGACGTCATCACAAAAGAAGCAAAACTAAGAAGAAGCAAAACACAGACGATACAAAACACAGAAGAAGATGATGTCGTCATAGAAGAAGCAAAAAGGCAGAGGAAGCAAAACACAGAAGAAGTTGATGTCATCACAGAAGAAGCAAAAAAGGCAGAAGAAGTAAATTTCACTTTTGAACATCTTCCCTTATAAAGACTTTGACTTTCAGCTCAGATGTCCATAGTTTTCATACTATATATTGTTGGGAAGATGAAAAGGAAGATTTATAACTTTCATAAAGGCCATTTTGACGAATCCATCTAAATTGGTACAGAAGTTTTATTGAATTTTTAGATCAAGCTTTTACTATCTCAACTCCAACATCACTTTTTCTTCACCTAATCACTAATAATCTTTCAAAAACTAAACTTAACACTATATCCAAATTTTATTTCCTCCCAACCACCCAGTAATTATGAATATACCCTTAAATGCCATTTTTCATGCAGATGACAGTAATTCATCAAATTTATTTCATAAATCCCCAACTCTAAAGGATTTATTCACTACTCACCTGTTGAGAACCCCAAAATTTTCAAGCCCTAAACTACATACAACTTACGTACTCCACTGTGTACAATGACCAGTTTCTAGTTTTTCTTAGGGTAGAAGACACAAATAGCAAAGTGGGGTTGGTGTAGAAAAGGAAAAACAGAGAAATCACTTAGAAGGTGTTCGAGGGAAACTCTGTGGATGGGAAGAAAATTTGAGGAAGATCCTCCCAATGAAGAATGAACTTAGACATATTACTTAACCTGTCAACTCTCAGATAACAGTAGCCTACTTCTAGGAAAAGTACACAGTCTAAGTGATATTTGTCACTTCTCTCACATCAAGCTCTAACTTAGTTTCTTTTGAACTCTCATCTTTACAATTCAACTATCTCAAAATCTTCATTTGATGTCTTTTTCTTTTTTTCTATAATTTTTTTCCAAAATTTATGCCTAAATTCACCAAAATTCACAATTACAAAATTATTATTGTCTAATAGAATTTTCAACATAAATAAGTTCAAAATTCTCAAAATAGTCAAAAATCACAACTCAATCTGATTATACCCGGAAATATTTCATGAATGCATGTACTATCATTTTGATGTGTGCAAAAATCCACTATTTACATATATGTGCATATCATGAAATGCATGAGCATGAAATGTGTTTCCTATTTCCTCTGTAATCTCCCACATTTACAATTTTATCCTTAAGGTGGGTAACGGGATGTTACAGCAATAGGTGGAAGCACAAAATGATAGCAAAAGAAGAAAACAAAAGAACAAAGTGCATGTAACGCTAAGAGAACATCTGTCCAAGGGGGACCAAAACAACGTGAAGTACAACAATGTCCAAGAAAAAAAACAACAGTGCAGTGGTGAACTAGGAATTATGCTAAACGCAAACTGTGTAGTGCGTTCAATGCAAAATACTTTTTAAATGCAAACGTATACGTTTAACGCATACTTTGCATTTCGCAGACGTAGCAGATGCAAAGATATGTGGGTTTTTCTATGTAAAACATTGTAGATGGACTAATAATTAAATCACTAAATAGAGAGAACAGTAGTGAAAAAAGAACAATAACGTAAGAGTGGAGGTGCAGTAGCAAGGGAGTCTTCGGCTTGGACATTCTTAGAGGGGGTGAAGCAATTTTTCCAGGAGAGACCAATGAAAGACTAGACTTCCCAGGTTCGGTTTAGAGGTGACATCGACGTCGACTGTTGGTCCCTAAATTTTTTTGATGAATAAGCATGGTTTAAATGACTTTTGAGATTTTGATAGATTAAACTTTTTTGAGTTAATTATTATGACAAAGTTAGTAGGATTTATTGAATGTGTAAGTGGAGTTAAAGTGCTAAGGTTATAAGAATGTTCAAGGATAATTTTTGCAAGGCATTTAAGGTTAAAAGAACATACGCCTATAAGGAAGGGTAAATTGGACTTTTTGGACTCATTAAGGGTAGAAATCGAAGAAGAAATGTTGTCTTTCTCTTTTAAGAAGAAGAAAAACGTGAATTAGGAGAGAAGAAGAGAAAAAAGAAAGAAAGAGAAGAGGATTTCAGTAATTGAGAGAAAAGAAGAGAAAATAAGCTAGGCTTTCAATTTTCTTAGCCTTCAACAGAGATTTTGAGGTTGTTCAAGAAGGGAAAAAGGTAGAGGAAGAGAAGAGCTTCCTTTTGAGCCAAAGATCTCTTCATTTGGTGAAAAATCAAGGAAATCAAGAAAGACAAGAGAAGCAAGAGTAGAGACATTTTAAGCAAGTCTATAAGCAAGGAAATCATGGTGGGTATATGTTTATAATAAAGTAAATAAGCCACAAATGCTTTTTCAAATCAAGAAAATAAAATGATTTCAATTACTTCATATGTGGTGCATTTATTACTCTTTGAATGATTTGAAAAATCTTTATATGTTTGGCACATGAAGTTTTTTTATGAATTTCAAAATGAAGAAGGAAACGCTTTGAAAAATTTTATGTTGTGCCTTAAAACATGTCATGGGATTTTTTATGAATGAAAAGATTTGAAACCATGAAAGTATGAGCATATGATAAAATGATTTGAGCATGGTTATATGCTCTTTTTTCGATGAGAGTGCTAGGAACCAGTTCCGTAACCTAACTCTTGCTCTGATACCATAACTATTGAGCACCGATTTCGGAACCCAACTCAACATTTGGAGTCAAAAAATGTGTGCTTGTGCTTGTTACCATGTATAGTTATTCCAATTAACCCTCATTAGTCATCCTCGGTGCATGTTCATTCTTTGACACTGTAAGCGTCGGGCTCTATTTTTTGAATCATTCTTATAATAAGGCAAATATTCCATGCTCAACTTCCATCCAGATATATTTACAATGCCGAAGCATGTTTAGTAAAATAACACCAGTTCATACTATTCCAACAGATTCCTCAACTTTCCTTCATTCAAAACCTTTTTCTAATTAATTTGGAATGCTACTAATTTTTGTGAAGACGTAGAACAATGTGTGTTGAGATTTATTCCTTCAAGAATCAC
>JAOSBK010003826.1:0-13603 GCA_027568895.1 Erythroxylum shatona
AATTTATTAATATTATTTAAATTAATTTTAATATATAAATTTAAATAAATATTTTATTTTAAATAGATAATTTGTAATTTTTTAAATTAAAATTTATTAGTAACACTCAGTTGAATGTCCATAATCAAAATAATCTTGAAAAAGCATGATATTTTCAGCACATAGAAGTCTAAATCAGTTTTTAACAATTTGAACTTCTATATACAAATAAACTTTACACCTCAATATTTGATATTACGTCTTCTGCTTTAATTAACTAATTTCTATTTTGTTTCATTAAATCACATCTATTTATTTGTACATACTTCCACAAAAATGCTGACAAAATTAAATGAAACAAATTTAGAAACGTTACCGCGGAAAGCTCCAAACCCAAATACGTACTTCCACAAACAGCAGACAAAATTACATGAAACAAAGTTAGAAACATTACCACGGAAAGCTCCAAACCCAACGCTATGTAATAGCCACTTAATCCTTATCTTTGGGTGATAATTTTTTTTTTTGTATAAAGGGAAAATAAGAGTACACTGGTTACAAAGTGAGTCTGAGGAAACAGATCCCCGACTTATCCTCTAGCAGGATACTGTGGTACCCGATGGGTGGTACATGACTGACGGAAGCCCAAACTCCAAGCCAACGAGAGTCCGGTGTAGACCGCCCAGAGTTTCGCTGACAGCACTGTACACCAACCTATGTTTTGAGAGAAGCCCTCGTGCTAGTTGCCGTCAACATCGCGGATGAGGCCCCTTGCTGTTGCCGTGAACTGGGTACGATTGCATAACCCATCGGTGTTCAATTTAACCCATCCTGCCTGCGGCCGACACCAACCGACGAGTTGCTCCTGACGGGGACGAAAGCTGGTGGGAGCCAGGCTATGCCTCGCCGTAGCCTTCTGAGCTTGATCTGCAAAAGACAATATAATAAAAGAGGTTGAGGTGGGTCGCACAAAAGAAGAATCGAAAATAGACTTGTTCCTCCACATCCAGAGGAACCAGCAGGTCAAACCAAAACTAAGCGCCCAATCCTGACCCTGCACTCTCCGATGCTGGTGGAGGTTGGAGAGAACCCAATCGCTGGTAGGAAGCTCAAAGGACGGCGAAGTGATGAGATCCGGAGGAAAAGTGGCTCACACTTGACACACTTGACGAGCGAGAGAACAGTCACGAACCACATGAAGAGAGGATTCCTCTCGGAAGCAGTGTGGACAAGTACCATCGGTGGTGAGGTGCCGACGCACCCGGTTTTGATTACTCAGCAATCGGTCCTTTGCTAGTAACCATAAAAAGGTACGCAGCAGCTAAGGACCCGACCACTGCCAAACAGCCTGCCAGACTCCATGTGAAGCTTCAGCCGCGTGACCCAGAATCATGGAGTAAGAAGAGGCAACGATGTAGTTACCATGATCAGAGGCACCTCAGATAATCCTGTCAGGGCCCATAAACGGTGAGGGAGGAAATATGCTGGCAATGGTTCTGCAAATCGCAGGCGAGAGATAGGAGTGGAAGGCGAGAGGAAATATGCCGGCAATGGTTCTTCAAATGATCCAATTGCCATTGATAATATTGATGTTTTGGAGAATTGAGTTTATGAAGAACCCAATTTGGTTGAAGTGAGTGATTTGAATTTGGAAGATAATCTTACATGGGAAAGCATTGACATGTCATTTGGTGCATTAAATTTGAATGATAATGATGATGAAGCTCCTCTCAATGATGAGAATTTTGTACCAAATGATCACTGGGGTCAGTGCAGTTCTAGTGGGTATCCTCCCATTGACGATTGAATTTCAGGTTTTTATTTTTCCTCTTCTTTTAATTTTATTTGTATTTGATGTTTATGTTAAATTGTATATATGTAATATAACTGTAATATTTTTGTTTCAGGTTTAGCTTCTACTTGATTGCTTCTTCGTCATCAACTCTTTTTGTAATATTTATTGTTATTTTTATCAGATGTTTTGTTAAGGACATTTACATACAGTTGCGGGTCGCATTGTCCTTCTCTTTCATGCCCAATTTTTCTAAAGGGTAAATTATAAAAGAAATTCTAAATTTTACTATAATAATCTAATTTTGTATGAAAATATTTTAACTTTTAATTTTTATAAAACAATCTGCTATTAAACTATTACGAATATGGTTAGTCGCATCATCTTTTTTTTATATGATTGACACAAATATAATTATTGTCTAGTATCAAATTATAATTTATTTAAAAATACTAAAATAATGAATAACAAAATTTTTATAACAACCAAAACTCCTAGCATTCTCCTTGCGCATTTTTGATATTGCAAGTCAATTCCCATTTTTGTTCCAAAATCTATGGCGTCCCTCAAACTCGCCTAACCGCAATTCCAAAGTTGCAACTTCGCACTATAACAAGGGAGAAGAACATTGTTTGTAGATTAAGACCCTAGTCGTGGTTTCTTAAAGCCCCGCGATTAGATCTAGATCTAGGATTTGGTTGTATTTGATATGAATCATGTCGTGGTGGTTATTAGCAATGTCTGGTGCTTCCCGCACTCTCCTCCTAGGTGCAAGAAGACTAGTTTCTGTGACCAAGCAGTGTTTGATCCGATTAAGATTTGTTTACGGTCTTAATTGCCCAATTAGATCCTTTTTGCTTTGCAATTGATGTGTCTCGCTTTAATTAGATCGTCGATATTTTGCTTGCCTAATTTGCGAGTGAGAAGATAGAAAGGCATAATACAGAAGGAACGAAGGAGCGGAGCAAGATCAGTAATTTTGTTTCTTTGAAAAAGACACTAATTCATCGATCAACGCATACTGTAGTTTTATTACGAACTTCTTAACCTTTGTCAATGTTCTTATTTGTTACTATAATTTACGAGTTAAAAAAGCAATTTGGATGTAAATTTCCACTGATCCCCTAAGAAATGTAAAAGAATGAAATGGAAAGGATTGTATAGTCCTTTGCTTAAAATACTAATTTTAAAATAAATTAATATTTATTTTTAAATACTAATTGACATATAGCAATGATAGTATAAATGTCAATCACGTGGAAAATTTTAGATGAAGGGATACGTTAGAATTGAAGAGCTTTAAATTGAGTGGAACTATGATTAAATACTTAGAATATAACATTTCAAGCCATAGGATGGCCTTCGATGTAAAGGTAAAGATTGTTTCAAAAGTTATACTACGAAAAAAGTATTTTAAGAGAAATGAGGCTTAGGTGATTCGTACATGTTAAAAGAAGACACTCTAACACTCCAATGAGAAGATACGGGAAAATAATAATTAGAGAATATAATAGGGGGAAAAAGGAAGGCCTAAGAAGAATTAGGGGAAAGTAATAAAAAATGATATAACTTTGTTGGAAATTACTGAGAATATGGTTTATAATAGAAAACTTTGGCATACTAGTATAAAAATAAAGGATCTTTCTTAGAGAGGTTATTCTCGTTCTCTTAGTTCATTTAAACATTTTCTTTCGAGTCTTTCATTTTATAGTTAACCTTAATATTTTGATTATATAATACTTCCCTCCTAGTTTTTTTTATCCTAAACAGTTTATTACTTAGCCTAATTTCTTTCTTGTAATAATTGATTTGATTTATTCTTGCATTTGTCTTTTTTGTTTATTTGTTTATTTATTTATTTATTTATATCTTTATTGTTAATTTTTATCATGTTTTGTATGTACTGTATTATGTATTGCATTACATATTTTTTATATTTTTATTTATATGTATGCATTTATATTTTGTATTATTGGAATAACCTCTTTACTAGGTAGAGGTATGACTATATACTGCTAAACCTCCCAAAATCTCACGTTTTAGCTCTCATTGGATGTTGTTATTGTTGCTGTATCTTTTGCCATCCTTATATTATAATATAATTTTACTTAAAAATGATAAATCCTATTAAAACAAAAACAAGAAAAAAAATTTCTGTAAGGAATGCACAAATTATCAACAACAAAATTGATACTAAGCATAGCATTTTAAATAATTGAAGTTTCATCATAAATTCAAAAAGGCTCTATATATGAGCAGATGCTTTATGCTCAGTAGTTTAATACCATAGTTTAATCTACAGTCAAAAGTACACTTTGAACCTTAATATTCACATTAGAATATAATTTCAATCTTAACATTTCGAAATGTTCAATTTGAATCTAATATTTTCAAAATTTTTATAACAAACTTTAATAGACAAAAAATTTGATAAGATTAGATATCCATCAGTTAAATATCATATCAATATTAATGTGACTTATCTATTATTTTTCTAATTAAAAAATAGGTTCAAATATCACGTGATTGAAACGTACTATCTAAAATATATAAAAGTGGTAAAAAATCTAAAAGTTGGTATACCTTCTTTCCCATTCTTAATCTTTCATGAAAAATTAGAACTTTTTTCATTGAACAAAAGAAGTGTGAAAAAAATAAAGAAGGTCTGACCAGCCCAAAATATACTCTTTAAGACCACCAGTTTCCTCTTTAAGCGCTTTACTCTTACATCCATCTGGATTTAATTTTCATCATTCTAATCCTTTGCATCATTGATCAATTGTATTTCCTCTAAAGCCTAAATTGAAAAAGGTGGATTTTTTTTTTTCTCGTTCTAGGGTTTGAATTCTTTTTACATTTTTGAAAACGAAGAAAATGAAATTTGAGACAAAGCTGGATAGATTCAGTATGTTATTGTCTTTGAGTAGGCAATGATCAATTTGATTCATGATTAGTGTTGGGTTATTGTCTATTCTTCATTTATGTTCAATGGTGGCTTGGGTTTTGAATCTGTCACCTATGTTTGAATTGTGACTACTTTCCTACCTTGCCAATTGAATGGCTCCAGCAAGTTTGTCAATAGTTTCATTACTTTCTTATGAAGAAGAACTTTTTTTATCTATATCTTCAAAGTTTTGCCAGGTGATCATCAAAATCATTATTTAGGTAAGAGTTATATTAAAAAATTGCTATTATATTTAAAATTTTCAATTGTTCTTTGAACTTCTAGCTTATCTTAATGGCATTAATTACAATGACATTCTTCTTTTGAACTGAGATGCATCGGGATAAAGAAATTGATGGGGGAATTTATTTTTGGTTTATGCCCTATAGCCAATCAGTTGGTTTTAGTTTAGTATTTAAATAATTTAATGATCAAAATAATTTAAAGGCATTCTTTATCTTATACATACCAAGATGTATATAATAAATTCTATGAGATAAATATACATTGCAAATAAAATTATAATGTGATTCATTTTGCATTTATATATTAAGTCTAATGACTAATACATACTATATTTTTCTTTATGAAGAAAGTAGTCGATCTCATAGGATAAAATATGAAGATATTTAAATAAACATGTGCGTGCTTGCTAGAGAATAAGTTCACTAAACTAACCCTATATAGGAAATCTATTGATAACATTACTTTTATGTCTATAGAAATTCTCATTGTGATGATTATATAAGTGATACTTTGACTTGATTATCTAAAGTTATCTTGTATAGGAATTGCTATGTTTTGATATCACTCATGACCTATTCTAGTCAAGGATAGCTCAGTCAGTAGTCATTAGATATAAAATGAACTATATGGAGGTATGAGTGATCAAGAATTGTAAAATCCTTGGACAAGGTGAAATGACGTTTTATAAATAGTTTACAAATATCATTAATTGAATCAATAGCTAATGGTGGAGAACTAATATGATTAGACTCAAAATAAAGTAGACATTAATTTCATGCTCTATGTCTAATCAGAATATTGTCTGATGAAAGGATTGAATTATACGAAAAACTTATACACGGAAAGGTTGCTCAAAACTACTTTGGCATTCCTAAATATTTAGGTAGTTATGATGTATCTAGATGGTAATCTTGATCTATGAATATAAATTATTTAATTGGATAATTAAAGATAAATTAAAGGAGTTCTCAAAGTTTACCTTATTTAGTACAGTTGATACTAAGTTAGTGATCCAAATTTCTTGGACAAAGGTTATATTTGAGAAGAGTTCTTAAAGTTTGATAGGAAAAATTGTATGTCGATTATGCAATTTTACTATTAATCTTTGTTGACAATTTGGTGTTAAAGTTTTAGATAAATGTCATCATCATATGAATGACAACTTATATTAAAATCTTAAGTTGGCTAATGTCTCATAAACTTTGATGACAACATGTAAGATGTACATCAACACCATGATAGTGAGATGCAAAAGGTTACATGGAGTCAAGCTAAAAGATATAGTATCTTAATGAAACTATTTTACTCAATTTATCCTATTAAAACCATAAACATGGACATCAATTAAAGGCTTTTCTATAGAATGATAATATTTATCATTAGAAGAAATGATCGTATGAATTTTCTTGTTTATACATGACATGATAGAGATTTTATATATTTCATATTTAATGCGTGATAAGAAACAAAATGTTAAGCGAAAGTAGTTGATCCATGTTTAAATAGATATTTTGTATGTGTTGGATGAAAAGAGATTTATGCTTAAAATAATTGGAAACAATAAAAAATTGGATAATCGAGACCATCCTTTTGTGTTATGATGGTTATATCAACATATTGAGAACCATAAACTTACAAACAAGGATATACATTTTTTTTTTATTATGAATCATATGAAACTTGTTAAGTTGAAGAATATTGTGTCTCTCATTGTTACAATATATTCCTTTTATATAAGATACAATTAGCTAGCATAATCTCTGTTGATATCAACTTCCTAATCTCCTTAGTTAATGGTTCTAACTATGCTTTTCACAGAAGCTTATTACGAGAGAAACTAAAACATATTCACCATTCAAAAATCTCCCTTTTGATAATCTTATGAGACTTGAACAACATCATGTATGATTTTAAAGCAGAGTAAACTTTTTCTTGAGAAATCATAATGTAGACTTTAGGTAATGTTATAAGGAGATTGAGGTAACTGATCTCATATTCAAAAGTTATTTTTATATCTAGACTAATAAAAAAACTAAAAAATAAAAACTTGATAATGTCCTTATTAGTAGTGAATGTTCTCTAAATTTCCTTAATAGTAAATCCATCTTCTTTAATCCATAATTCTCTAATCATTGTCTTATCTTAGTTTACAACATCTCTTTTACATTAACAAGAAAAGCCTCTCATTTTAACTAAATAACTACCTATTTGAGGTAAAAGGGTTTTAAAAAGCAATATGAAAGGTTTATCCTCATAATCCCAGGGCACTAAGGCATTCATCTGTTTCAAGAACCTACACATAAAGAAGCAAGAATTCAAGTGTTTAAATAAAGTAAGATAAAGTGATACTTAAGCATCTTTATTAGAAGCAAAAAGGAAGTTGAATCTTATCCAATATAATTTTTATTATAGTCCTAGAGATACTCTTCTTATCAAAGAAGAGAATAATGCCACTAGGAATACTCAAAAGCTGTGGAAATTCATTACTCACTCCTCATGCAAAAATTAAGAATCATATATATGAAAGAGAGGGATGAAAACACCTTTTACTTCCACATATCTATTGCAGTAAAGGGAAACACGCAAAAAATTCTTTAGTCAAACAAGACAGTGGTGTTGCTCTTACATAAGAGGAATTGAAATTGGAACTTTAAATGCTTCTTAAACACTTTGGGAAAAGCTGAAGTAGAAAACTCTAATGCAAGTTTGCTTAAATCTTTTTTTTTTCAACCAAAAGAGGCCAATAAATTAATCAAAACTTTCACTCCGTTAGATATAGAGGAAGTAATGTTTGATCTTAAACTTAGTAAGTCTTCTAGCCCAAATAAACTCAATGAACACTTTTTTCAAAAGCCATGGCCAGTTAGGATTAAGTAATTAGAGTAACTTTAGAATTCCGTAAAAAGTGCAGGATGTTCAAGGAAATAAATTAGAGTTTCATATGTCTTATCCCTAAAAATCAAAATCCAGACCCCATTAAAGATTATAGGCTTAGATTACTTTGCAATTCCCTATATATCCCAAAGTTGATCACTTCAAGGTTTAATAATGTGTTAGATTCAATCATTAACAAAGCACATGGAGCTTTCCTTTATAGAAGACTATTAGGGGATAATATATTAATTATAAAAGAACTACTGAAAAGTTATGAAAGAAAGAATAAGAAAAGGGATGCTATGATCAAGGTGGACTTCAACAAAAATGTTTGGTTCAATATATTGAATTTTTGTTCTAAATTTACTTGAAGCTTTTGGTTTTTTAAGAATATTCATACCCTGGATTAACCAATGCATTTCAACAATATCATATAAAATATTGATTAGCAGAGAACCCACATACCTGTTCAAAGTTGGGAAAGGATTAAGGTAAGGGGACCTTTTCTCCCTTTTACCTTTTTATCCTTTGTACGTACGCACTACTTAGAATGATAGATAACTCTATCAAGATAAAAATGTTCTAAATTCCATTATGAATGCAAAAGGTTAAGACTATTTAATCTAGCTTTTACATACAACCTTCTTTTGTCTAAAGCTAATGACAAATTAATTAGCTTGCTAATGGTCACATTGAATTCCTTTAAGCTGTTTTTGAGTATGAGCATCAATAGGAATAAGAACTTTATGATTGTCTTTACAGGTGCTAAGAATAAAGCTCTATGACTTTTGTCAATTTCTAACCTACAAATTAAGGATCATCCTTTTAACTATTTAGGAATGCCTATTACCATAAGAAATTTAAGATTCAATAGATGTGCTCCTCTCTTGGAGAAGGTCCTAAAATGTATCAATTGTTGGTGCAATAAAACTTTTTCACTTATAGGGAAAGTTTAACTGATAAAATCAGTACTTTTGCATAATTATTGGTTAGGTCATATTTTCTTAGCCAAAAGAGTATCTATGACAATAGAGAATCAGCTAAGAGGTTTTCTATGGGTTGGAGACCTGAAAATCGAAGGTTTTACTAAGGTGAAATGATCTAAGGTATGCCAACCTACGATAACAAGTGGTCAAGGCATTATTATAATGGCTCTTTCCAATAAAACTCTAATCTAACAGACTCTAGAGTTTGCTAACTAATAAGGAGGCTTTATGGGTTCAATAGATGCACTGTTATTTCTTAAAAGGGAGAAGCTTATGGAAACCAATGTCAAAGTTAGTCAATCATAGTTTACGACCCAATTACTTAAAACTAGGGATTTAATATCCACAAATATAGCTTACAAAATCAACAATAAAGAGTTAGCATCATTGTGGTTTGATAACTGGAGTAATGCAGGGCCTCTATTTAGAACTAAACTCTACCAAGATTAGAAATGCCTCTACCTTTATCACTCAAAAGCGATGATGATTATCACTGGTAATGAATTGAATGTTCATATGCTGAGGAGTTGTTTCTTTCCCTATAAGCCGGTGCTGATTCATATATTTGACTAAAACACCATATAGGTAAATTCTTAAACTTTTTTTATAGAAGATCTCTAAGACCATATGAATGGAAGGTTAATTGGTATGATGTTGTTTTGTGCAAGAAGATGCTTCATAAAGTCTCCTTTATGTTATGACTCATTTTCAAACAAAGGCTTAGAATTTTGGACAACCTAAAATTCATTAATACAATCCAACTACATTGGCTTTGTAAAATAGAACGTGAATCTTAAGCTCATTTATTTTTCAATTTTGAGTTTTTCCTCCTCCATTTAGAGACACATTGGGCATCTATATAGGTTATCTATCGACAACCTAGACTACTAATAGACATTCAAAAGCTTAAAACATAAAATGAACACTTCACAAGATAATAAACACATGGAAGCACTATATACTCCCTTTGAAATGAAAGGAACCACATATGTTTTTAATCTAAAGAGAGGGCCAAAGATGAGGTAGCTCAGGAAGCCACCTCGTGGATCAGAGAACAAATATTTGTGAACCAGTCTATAGGAAAATTTCAGTTTAGATTTGTGAGTAGCTTGGTCTCTATAATAAAGGGCTCTATTGATGCCTAAATTGGTCTAAACAAAGGTTAATAGAGTTGATAGGATGCTTATTATTTGAACTAATTTTAGGTGTAATCACTGCGTACCTTGATTCTTTTAAAATTAATTAATTAATAACTTTTTAAAAACTTGTTCCTTTTATACATAAATGTCTAGTTTAAGATTGTCATATATATTTTTAAGTTATGTTTTTAACTTGGTCAATATATTTATTATTATGAAAACCGTCAAACTTATGTTTCACTTTATAATACATGTAGGCTTTCTTTTTAATTAATTTTAAATGCATTAATCATGATTTTTTATCAACTTATCTCTCGTTAAAAAGTGGATCTATTTTTTATTAATTACTTTATAATATAATATTTCTTTATTTAAGAAATATGTTGGTTCCCTAGGGAAATTTTCTCGAAAATTCTTTTTAAAATAGTTTTAAAAATGAAAGAGAAATTTCTATTTTAAAAAATGAAAATAATTTTTATAACATTGATCATTCTGAAGTAGCATCTTTCCCTTCTAATAGAAGAACATTTTAGACAAATTATAAACTTTTTGCCACAGTAATAAAAATGGATGATACATATGTAGAAATTTTAGTGATTTTTTACTAGTAGATTTTACACTTTCTTTCCTTTCTCTTTTCTACTATAAAAAGAAAAAAAAGAGGTCTATACAACTACAAAATAACGTAAGAATTAAATATTTTTATGTCATTTTGTAGTTGCAATGATGGATAAGATGCAGTCTATGAGGTATAGTAAGGTATGAGAGGTTGTTGATTTACGTCAACATTGTAGACCTGTCAGTTACAAGTGGTTATTTAAGATCAAGAAGGACACACAGGGTCAAATTGAGTAGTTTAAGGCACATTTGGTTGCCAAGGGATTCATTCAGAGAGAAGGAGTTGACTTCAATGTTACCGTCTTTCCTGTATCATCGAAGGATGCATTTAGAGTGATGATGACAATAGTAGCTCATTATGATATAGAGCTACATCAGATGGATGTTGAGACCGCTTTCCTGAATGGTGACCTTTATGAGGAGGTCAATATAGAGCAACCTAAAGGATTTCAGGATCAAGATGCAACTGACAAAGTCTATAAGTTGATTAAATCAATATACGGTCTGAAATAAGCTTCCAAACAATGGTACCTAAAGTTTGATAAGGTTTTAACATCATTCGACTTTGTGGAAAATAAAGTTCAAAGATGCTTATATTATAAGGTCAGGAGGAACAAAGTTATCTTTCTATTACTGTATGTAGATGATATCTTGCTCGCGTCAAATGATTTGACCATGTTGCATGATCTAAAGCAACTTTTGGCCAAACATTTTGACATGAAGGATTTAGGTGAAGCATCTTTTGTCCTTGGTATGTAGATTCACTGGGACAGATCTTAACATTCCTTGAGCCTCTAACAAATAGCATACATTGAGCGAGTGCTATAAAGATTTAATATGGTAAATTGTAAACCTATTGTATTACCTATCTTTTATGGTGAGAGATTATCTTTGACACAGTGTTCAAAGAATGAATTTGAGAGAGAGACTGTGAGGAATGTTCTGTATTCTAGTGCAATTGGTAGCCTGATGTATGTTCAGGTGTGCACTAGACTAGGCATTGCATTTGTTGTTGGACTGCTAGGTCGATATCTAGCTAACCCAGGTATGAACCATTGGAATGAAATTAAGCGAGTGTTAAGATACCTAAAAGGTACCAAGGATTATAAGTTAACATACAGGAAAGTCAACAATTTAAACCTCACAGGGCATATATACTCTGATTTCTCCACGTGTATGGATGATCGTAAATCCACATCGGGGTACATTTTTATATTGGTAGACAGTGCAGTATAGTGCAAGAGTGTCAAGTAGACACTGGTAACTTCCTCGACCATGCATGCAAAGTTTGTTACATATTATGGAGCTGCTACACAGGCAGTTTGGCTCAAAAACTTGATTTCTGAGTTGTCTATGATAGATTCCATAGTTAGACCCATTCAGTTGTATTATGATAATGTTGTTGCAGCGTTGTTTAGTAACAAAAACAAGAATATCACAAGGTCTAGGCATTTGGAGGTCAAGTACTTGACCATAAAGGAGTTGAATTAGAAAGGTGACATTGAAGTGGAGCACATCAGAACTGAGGATATCACAGGATCTAAGCATTTGGAGGTCAAGTACTTGACCATAAAAGAGTTGATTTAGAAGGGTGACGTTGAAGTGGAAGACATTAGGACTGAGGAGATGTTAGCTAATCCTTTAACTAAGGACTTCGCCCACTAGAATTTGTCAGACATGTATCTAGTATGGGCATTTTAAAGTCCTTAGATAAAAATAGTAAGGAATTATTGTATTTGCTCATTAATATTTTGAACATTTTGATGTATTATGACATTATGATTATTTATTAATATAGATGATCATCTTTTTATCCTCAGTAATAACTATTCTTGTGTATAGTCATAACATATATGAAAGTCTTAAGATTTGTGTCGATCTTAAGCATTTAAAGATCATAAGGCATATGTAAAGATTGACATTGAGCTTCTGTCATTTTGACACATATAGTTTAGCATGAATATCCATAAATTGAACATGACATAGGAGGATATAAGTTTTTAATCCCATAAAGGTTCTCTAGTGCAGTTTAGCATTCAATTGGAGAATATAAATGTTTTCTCTAATGTTGTTTAGCATTCAGTGAGAGAAAACAAGTTTTCTGTTTGGCATTCGGTGAGAGAAAACAAGTTTTCTCTAATGTTGTTTAGCATTCGATGAGAGAAAACATGATTTCTCTACTATAGTTTAACACATGCAATTTAGCATAAAGTTAAAGAAATCGAGATCTACAAACGAAGATGATACATTTTAGATCATACAAGTATCATCTTAGTTTGCCATACTTCATTTTCCCATTCATGTTAGTGAGGTATTAAAAATTCATGATTATATTGAATCTGTGTCGCACATGAAACATGTGTTTGATATTTTCGGTATCAAAAGCCTTGCAAGACGGAATGTTGGAGTTTCATTACCTTTGGATTGAATGTTTTAATTTTTAAAATTTGGTACCGATATAGTAGCGTGACTTAACCAGTTTTTAAACTATTTTAAAACTTGAGTCATAACTGTAATTAATGCTTATCCAAGGAGGAGAATGTAAGACATTTTTGTCCCTTTCTATAAATTAAACAATTATTAATTGTATCTTCGAGTTTTTAATAACTTATCGGTTAAGTTATGTAATTCAATCATAACAAAGTAATAAAGTGGTTCAATAAATGATCTGGATTAATAGGTCGAAATCTAGGAGGAAAATAAATCCCAATTAGTGTAGACCAGACCCATATTAGGCTTGTGATGGGAAAGTCCGATATAGAAGCTATATATAAAGTGTTGCACCCCTAACGTTTCTTAGAAGTTAGAACTGGAAATAAAAAATTTTGGTGATTAGTCATGAGCAAAGAACAAATGAATGAAAATTCTTAAACCAAGAAATGATAGACAAGAGTAAACTAGCGAATGAGAAAAGTGGATAGATTCATGTCTTGCTTTGGTGTTTTTGCGGATAAGAGATTTCGAAATGGGAAGAATTAAGGTGAAAGTTAGAAGCAACAATGAAGTTGAATTTGTGTAGTAAGTT
>JAOSBK010003842.1:0-13603 GCA_027568895.1 Erythroxylum shatona
ATTTATTCATAAAGTCTGTACACAACTTTGTACAAAATGCGCTAAAGGCGATTGCCTTTAGGGCACTACTCTAACAATATCCAATGATTAGAACGTAAAAGGACACAGGACAATACTAACAACTAACAACACAACATACAAGATTGATAAGCAAATTATACCTGATGACCTTGTGTGAGAACATTAACCTTCTTCTCAAGACGTAAAGCTCTTTCTCTTTCAGTCTCTAACCTTGTTTTGACATTCTCAAATTCATTCTGCAATGCTGCAAGTTTCTCAGGCCTACCAAGTAGAGGAGCAGTATCATAAAACTCCACAACTTTATTGGTCTTTACCCCACTTAATGACTCAAAATGAATGTTGTAAGAGGCTATAACATCCTCTAGTTTTCACCCAAATCCGCAGGAAAAATAACAAAGAACTAGAAGCCGAACGTTTCAAAAGTTCATCAACCATACTGCAAAATAGGATCTCTGTACAAAAGCAGTTTTAAAAGAAACAATGGCGGTATAGTTGAAATTTTCCACTACAATGGAAACCTAAAAATTTTGGAAGAACATATTTCTTGTTGCCAAGATTAAACTATTCAAATGAAGTTAATCTGTTCTTCCAAATGCCTCAAAAATAGCTATCTTAAAGACAAAAAAAAGTTAAATTGCAAAAGAAAGAAACAAAATACGGTGATCAATCCAGGTCTTAACTTGAGCATCCTTGGCTGCCTACTCTGTAGCAGTCGGCTTGCTATCCATGCCAGCAATAATTCTCCACAATTCTTTCCCTTAGAACATAAATCTGAAATTGAAATTCCCATGCAAAACAATTCTTGCCTGAAAACTTGACACAAGCCTCCTTTTTCCATCTAGTTATAAATGGCTCCACCAAAATGGTTTATGTGATACAAAGATGAGCTTGCCTACACATGCTAAACTTCCAATCACCATTAGATTAACACCTTAGAACACATATTTAATGCCTGAAATAGGTTTTTTTAATAGTTCTGTTTTTTTAAATCCTCTTTGTCTGAAAATAGGTTTGCTTTGCTTCACATATGTGAATTTCAACCAATGCTTCTTTTGCTCATCAAGGCTTACCCTAATTCAAAAAACCAAGAATTAGTTCAACTCACGGGTAATGTCTTGCATTTGGTTTCCTTCAACTGTTGTGCTTCGAATATATTTGGAATTAAGCAAATATTGAGTTGTTCTATTTTCTTGTATTGTTGGTTGTGGCTTGTTTATGATCAATATTCGGCTTTGAATCTTTGCAGACAGTATTTATTTACAAAAATGGATAACAGGAAACGTGATGCTATCTTTAAGGCTCTAGCGTTTTTTAAGTTTTGGAATGGGCAATTGAACTTAATGACAATGGTGATGTTGCTATGCTTGTAGGTATACACAAAAAAACGCAGGAGGAGTGAAAATGCTAGAGGTAGTAGGGCGTTGACAATACCAAGTAGGCAAGCTAATATAGATAGGATTTTGAATGAGGGTGATCGGAATAGCCAATGGGATTTAAGGATGAACTTCAATGCATTTAAAATATTATGTGAAATGCTTCAAGTCCACGGTGGGTTGCCGAATACTGGTCATGTGCCAATTGAAGAAAAAGTATTAATCTTCCTCAGAATATTAGCACAAAATGAATCTAATAGAGTATTACAAGTTAGGTTTATGAGGTCTAGAGAAACCATTAGTAAGGTCTTCCATAGTGTGCTGAAGGCTGTACTAAATCTCCAACATCTGTTGTATGTGAAGCCCATACCAATTCCAGAGGATTGCACAGACAGTCAATGGAAATGGTTTAAGGTTAGTATATGTAATTAGCTACAATGACTTGCAATATTGACTTTATTACATTACTAAACTATAACTGTTTTTGTTGGAAATTTTTTTCATAGGGTTGCCTTGGTGCGCTAGATGGAACCTATATAGATATAACAGTTCCCCATTCAGACAAACCCAGATACAGAGGTAGAAAAGGGCGAATATGCACTAATGTGTTAGGAGTGTGTGATAAGAACTTAAACTTTGTTTATGTTCTTACTGGATGGGAGGGTTCAGCTGTGGATTCAAGGGTTTTGCATGATGCTGTTACTAGGCGTAACAGACTTGAAGTTCCAAAGGGTATGTAAGATAATAATTGTCAGAATTTTGATATTTGTTTGTTAAGGTTTGATTACAAATACAATGGTAAGAGTGTGTTTTTGGATATAGGAAATTACTACTTAGTAGATGCTGGCTATATCAATGGTCCTGATTTCCTTGCACCTTTTAGAGGCACAAGATATCATATTCAAGAGTGGGCAAGAGATGGAAGAGCACCTAGGACCCTAGAAGAGTTGTTTAATAAGAGACACTCATCTGTCAGAAATGTTATTGAACGTGCATTTGGTTTACTGAAAAAAAGATGGAAAATCCTTAGAAATCCATCTTTTTATCCAGCACCCACTCATGTGCACATGATTCTTGCATGTTGCTTACTGTACAACTTCATTAGGTTGCATATGACAGATGATCCAGCGGCGCAAACTCCTCTTGAAGATGAGGATATGCCAATTGGGGAAGATGCATCATTTCCTGAATTTGTTGATCATGTTGAGCCAAGTAATGAATGAAGTCAATGGAGAGAGGAGTTAGCTAGGAACATGTATGATGATTGGAGAAGAAACCATTAAGTTGTGAACTTTAATTTAGATTCTCTTTTTGTTTATTGCATTGTACTGAACTTTGTTTCACTTTCATTGTAATTGAATTGAGGCTTTTGTTTAATTTCTCTTTATATTGCTCACTTTCATTCATTATAACCGAATATGATAACTTGCAATATAGTCTTCTTTATTTCCATACAAGTTTCAAAAAATGGTGATTAATATATTATGGAAATGGTTTGGTTGCTTTGTTTGCGGAATGACATTGCATGGTTTAGGTAAGATGTCAAGAATCTGGAATTCAGAAGAAACAGAAGCATTGGTGACATTTATGGAAGAGGCAGTTGTTGCTGGTTACAGAGCTGATAATGGACAATTTAAGCCTGGTACCTTCCAACTTCTTGCTCAAAGGATGGTGGAAAAGTTTCCTGATTGTGGCATTGACAAGAGGCATGATAAAAATAAGCACAAGAGGTTGAAGGAAAAATATCAAATAGCCTTTGACATGTTGAACTGTAGTGGGTTTGGTTGGAATGAAACCAAGCAATGTGTAGAGGTTGACAACAAGCAAGTGCTGGATGAATGGACGAGGGTAAATGTTTTTTTTGCCTCTAGTTAATTTTTGTAGCATCCTCAACATAATTTGTTTATCATGCTGAAGTTGTCTTAATTTTTCCAGAAACACCCCAACAAGTACTACACTCCTAGAAAGCCATTCTCGATTTTTCCTAGACTTGAGTATATCTTTGGAAGGGATAGAGCCACTGGCGAAGGAGCTCAAGATGCTGTAGCTCAACTGGAGATCGATGACATTGAGGGTGATGCTCCAACAGCTCCTGTTGGCTCAGCTGATCCAATGGCCCCATCGGGCACTCCCCCTGGATCAGCACCTACCAATGTCACTGGTTCTATCTCATCTTCCAGCAACACAGCAGGGCCCCGACAAAACAAAGGAAAAAGGAAGATGACAGATGTTGAACTTTTTGAAGGCCTTTCTGCCTCATTTGCTAAGGCCATTGACGCTAGTCGCGAGAATGCAAAGACAATTGTTGATGCTATTAAAGGAGCCGAAAGTCCTAAACTAGGTGAAGAGCTTGAGAAGTTGGGTTTCTCCACTACAGAAGTTGTTAGGACTATAAGGATTTTCGCTGCGAATGCTCATGCTGAGGGACTTTTCTGGCGTATAATTGCAGACCAAAAATAGGCTTATGTTAGGAGCCTCTTATATGATGAAGAATGACTATATTTAGTAATCTTTTATGGCTTCATCATTTGTCTTTAAACAGCTTATATGATGTTGAATGATGATATGACGAATTGTTGACTTTGTTTGTAGACTTGTGAATCCATGATGAATGGTTTGTTTGTTAACTATTTAATGTTTGTAATTTATGTTCGTGTATGAATGATGAGTACATTATTCAATTTCAGGTACTTCACTATGGGCAGATACAACTTTTATGTCGTGTTTGTTGGACATCAAGTAGGTATTTTTACAAATTGGGATGATGTCAAATTGGCAACAGAGGGCTTTCCTAATGCTAAATTCAAGGGGTATTGGACTTATGTTGAAGCGGAAAGTGCCTATGTCATGGATGTTGATATGCGGACTCGTCGTAATGAAGAAATTGTTCATACCACCAATGAACCGTCATTAATACCGAATCAATTTTCGCTTCCAACAAGTGAACAACAAACTGAAGTTGCTACTTTGAAGAAGAAAATTGCTTGGAATCAAGGATTTTTACTCGTTGCCATTAGTTTTATTTTGGGTATTATTGTTAAAGACATTATTAACAAAATATAAGACTTCTATGTATGTTCAACTTATTATGTAATGAATTCTATGACTGCTTAGATGTTGTGTTAACTTATTATGTATTACAAGTTCTAACTTGTTGGACTTTTTAAAATCTATTATGTAATTTATTTCATGAATGCTTACATGTTTTATTAAATTATAACGTTGTAGAATTGTTAACTTGCAAGACTTTTTTCACCTCTTATGTAATGAATTCAATGATTGCTTGCATTATATATTAAATTATTATGTAATAAAAACTTTACCTTGTACGATTTTTTAAATCCTAAAATGTAATTAATTTAATTAACGCTTAAACATTTTACTAAATTATAATGTACTATATCATCTAATTTGTACGAATTTTTTAACCTACTATGTCATTAGTTCAATGAATGCTTAGATGTTTTATTAAATTATTATGTATTAAAATTTCTAAATCTTAGGATTTTTGGAGACCTATAATGAAATATTTTACTTTGTAGGCATTTTTTATTCAATTCCTCATTTCTTTTAATTTTTAAGGTTTAACATTTAAATTAAATTTTTGGTATCTCATTTTATTTCATTGTTATTATAAAATTACAAATAAACTTAAAAAAATATTGATACAATTATATAATAATCACTTAATTACATATATCTATTCATATTACACTGCAGGGGCAATTTGGTCTTTCACACTTTTTTTTTCTGTCCATCATAACCAAACACATTTCTGTCCTCGGCACGGGGACAATTTTTCTGTCCTGTCCACCACAACCAAACACCTTACTGTCCCCAGTTTTTGTTCTGTTCCGTCTCTTCCCTTCCGTCTCGTTCCGTCTCTGCCCCTTGGAGATAGCAACGAAACACTACCCTAGTCACCCAGTTCCTAATCTATCAGAATTTTTCCAAAGTATGGAGGATTATATGAAACAACAGATCATTGTTGCTCCTCTTGTACAGCCACAACCACCTCTTCCACTACAAAAACTTACATTGGAGAAAGCCAACAGGTTGGGAGCGGAGGATTTTCTAGGGAAGTCATCAGTTACTACTCTAGAAGTTGAGTTTTGGCTAATCAAGATAAAGAGAATTTTTTATCATCTCCATTGCAAACCAGAAGAGAGATTGGAATTTACGATTGGTCTTCTTCAAGGACCAACATATCAGTGGTAGGAGTCTATTAAATGACTTGTTCCACCATAGGATCTTACTTAAGCTTACTTTTATCCTAATTTGTAGATAAATATTTAGGGGAGGCTTATAAGGATGAGATAAGGGATGCATTCCTTCAGTTGAAACAAGGGTATAGGCCAAAATTATAATATGAGAAAGAGTTTCATAGATTGAGTATGTATGCGGAGAGGTTAATTCCTACTGTGGAAGATAAGTGTAAGAGATTTGAAGCAAGCCTCCACCATGACTTTAAGAAACTCCTTGTTACACTACAGATTAGGGATTATAGAGAGATGTTGAAAGCAACCTTTAGGATTGAAAAGGTTAATATTGATGAAGGACAGCAAAAGAGGAGCCAGGGACAATCTAGTTCATCCTTCTCAGCCAGTAAGAAGTAAAAGCCTACCACTAATCAGGGTAGAGTCAAAGATCAATAGATAGGGCAAGACAATCGACCCCATCTATAGTTAGTATAGCAAATGGGTCAGGACGTGGGGTAGTTATCCTATGTGAACGTTGTGTGAAGAAACATGATGGACAATGTTGGAAGGTGATGGGAGCATGTCTACAATGTGGATCTAAGGAGCATTTTCAAAGAGATTGCCTTGGTAGACGGTATCAAATAGTTAGTCAAGCAGAGAGACCAGTTCCTATAACTCCGAGAGGCATAGGTAGAAACACGGGAGCTAGTTCTGGTGTTAGTGGTTAGAGCGTCACATCAGAGACAGTTGATGGACCTAATACTTGTACTCTAACTAGTGCATATATTATACGGGCCTGTGATAACTAGGATGCCCCAGCTGTGATTATGGGTACTTTTACTATCTTTGAAATTTCTGTTCATGCATTAATAGACTGAGGATCTACACAATCTTATATATATATTCCATTGCTTGAAAATATGGTGTTACTTGTTGACACTTTTGAACATGATATTCTAGTTACAAATCCTTTGGGTCATAGTGTGGGGGTAAATAGGGTTTACAAGAATTGTTCGTTATGAATACAAGGTTATAAATTTCCTGGTGATTTGATTGAACTACCTTTTCGCGAATTTGATATGATCCTTGGTATGGACTGGCTATCTAGACATCATGTTATGGTATATTGTCATCTTAAAAGAATCACTCTTAGAACAGTTAATATTGATGAGATCATAGTTATTAGTGAAAGGTCAAATTTTCTCTTCAATATTATATCAATGACCATAACAAAAAGGTTTATTTGAAAGGGTGTATAGCCTACTTAGCTTGTGTTCTTGGAGTTAGAAAGGATGGCCCTAAAAGTCAAGATATACCAACTGTATATGACTTTCAGAATGTATTTCCTAAAGAGTTGGCAAAGGTTACCATCAGAAAGAGAAGTTGAATTTTCTATTCATGTGATACCTGGTATAACACCAGTATCCATTGCACCATAGTGGATGGCACCCACAGAACTTAAAGAATTGAAAATCTAACTGCAAGAACTTCTTGAAAAGGGTTTTATACACCTTAGTGTATCTCCTTAGGATACACCTGTGTTATTTGTCAAGAAGAAAGATGGGTCTCTTAGGCTATGTGTGGATTACATACAACTAAATAAAGTGACTGTGAAGAATAAGTATCCACTACCTAGAATAGATGACCTTTTTGATCATCTTAAAGGTGCATGTGTTTTCTCTAAGATTGATATGAAATTAATATATTACAAGTTGAGAGTAAAGGAAGCAGATGTCCCAAAAATAGCTTTTAGAACGTAATATAGGCATTATGAATTTTTAGTAATGCCTTTTGAACTCACAAATGCTCCACCATCCTTGATGGATCTCATGAATTGTATTTTTCATTCTTACTTACATCAATTTATGGTAGTCTTTATTGATGATATCTTGATTTATTATAAGAATCGAGAAGAGCATAATTAGCATCTGAGAATTATTCTGCAGACTTTGTAGGATAAATAACTTTATGTCAAGTTCAGTAAATGTGAATTTTGGCTTAATGAAGTTTCTTTCCTTAGTCATATCATATAATTAGATGGGATTAGAGTTGATCCTAAGAAGATAGAAACCATTCTAGAATGGAAGCCACCTAGAAATGCTACAGTGATTAGAAGTTTCTTAGGTTTGGCATAATGATATAGAAGATTTGTAAAGCGATTCTCCATAATTGCAGCACCTTTAACTAAGTTACTTCAAAAGAATGTAAAATTTTTATGGAGTGACAAATGTCAGGAAAGCTTTGAGAAGCTAAAGGCCATCTTAACTAAAGCATATTTTCTTACATAACCTATATCTAGTAAAGACTTCGTGATCTACAATAATGCCTAACATAACGGGCTAGGATGTGTACTCATGTAAGAGGGAAAGCTAGTTGCTTATGCTTCTAGGTAACTTAAGCCTTATGAAAGGAACTACCTAACTCATGATTTAAAGTTAGCAGCCATAGTCTTTGCTTTAAAGATTTAGAGGCATTACTTATATAGAGAGAAATGTTATATTTACAGAGATCATAGAAGTCTTAAATATTTGCCCATAGAGAAAGAGTTGAACTTAAGGCAAAGAAGATGGCTAAAGTTGATTAAAGATTATGATTGCATCATTGACTATCATCCAAGGGAAGCAAATGTAGTATCCGATGCTCTTAACAGGAAATCACTATCATAATGATCCACTCTGCAATTAGCTGTTAGAATCAATAGGTCTTTAAATCATTCATTTGAAAAAATGGAAACCCTTCTTATTGGATGATCATGATACTTCCCAAAAATCAAAATTTTGGATCAATGGAGGAACAATATCACTATTTTTGTTCAATAAGATACTAAATTGGATGATTGACTCATTAGCTTTAACCATTCAGCCATGGATGCTTAGTGGGGATCCTCGTACATGATGGTTGACTCCAACTATCATCCATGTACGATCCATACTAGATCTGACCAACTGCCCATCCTACCTCCTCTATGTTCTTGACAGCCCATCTTTGTCTCAGTAGAGTCTTTCAGTGGCATGTTTCGGTCTTCTCGAGAAAGAAGTGGGTTATTTCTTTGCAAAATTGTGCTCAATTTTATTTCTTTTCGCCCCCATATCGCCACGCGGGAGGGTCATGCACATTGCATATGCATAATATGAATGATTAAATTGTATTGATTATGAAATGTGAAATGTTGTGAACGTGATTTATGTGTTATGTAACTGGGTGAGCCATTGATGATGGTCACTCATTGAGTTCACAAAACTCACCCAAAATTTGCAAATATTTTCAGGATCAGAAGAATACCCCATTAGGCAAATGAGAGTATCCATACAACATACAAGTAAGAGATCGAGGTCGGGATTAGTTCGCATCTGCATTAGTGTTTTCCTATTTTTTGTATAAATTTGTATTCCGCGATTTCTGTAAAATAATTTTATTCAGAAATTTTTGTATAGTGTGTGTACAAAGGTTTTTATGGTAGAATGTAAAGACATTATGATTAAAGTGTTTTGTTTTTGTAATGGGCTCCAATTGGCTATTGAAATTCTATTGATGGTCTTGTGTTGAATGAAAATGTTTATGAATGAAAGTGGGCCCGATTGGTTATTATTTCTACATATCATGTTTATAGTTTCAAAAAAAATTTATACCAATCTTTGAATGATTAAGTGCTCTTGCATGCCACCCTCGCGGGGCACAGACTCGGATATCACCCAAGATGTCCGGCACGTGTCTTGCGGGAGTGGAGTGTTACATATGTGGTATCAAAGCCCAAATTTAGTATCTTACATGGACGTTTTTCGAACTATGTGTCAAGTTACATGCATTTTAGACATGTCTTAGTATGCAGTGGCAACTGATCCCCAGTTTGAGTCACATTTATATGAATCATACACATTAACATTCGTTAAGAGTTTGAGCTATTATAAGCACTGAAAAGAATGATGATCTTTCAGAATATGAGAAAATGAAAGTCTATGGATATAAAGAAATGAGAAATAGTATATGGATAGATATGATAGATAAAGGTTCAACTGTACATATTGGTGAATGTATTATAAATATGATATCAATATTGTACTGTAGTAATATATCCTCGAATGTGAAATAAATGTGAATACATTATTGTTCATTGATTAAGGAAAATAGATATATGGTAGAAATGACAAGATTTAAAGTGTATAAACAAAGTTAGATGAAAATAGAATTTTCTATGACCTTGAGAGGCAGAAATTGGGCTTGGAATGGTTGTTTGATTATCGTGCTAAGAGTTTATGACTCAGTGTGAGAATATGTTAGAGGGATCGAAATCAAAATTTCAGGATGATTATATATCTATGATTCCGAATTGATTGTGAACATACGTAGGTATGACAAAATAATGGAAATTGGAAGGTGAGGAGATGATAACAGTAGATGAAAAAGTTGTCAAGGTTAAGTTGATTTACCTGTGTGAGTGCCCATTTGACAATGGGATCACCATGACAAGTGAAAATATTAAGCATTTTTGTATTATATGTGTGGAGATGATATAGGGAGCAATTTGTGACTTATTGAATAATTGCTAATCATAGTTCCTATAGTTTAAAGTCTAAAATGAGTTAGAGTAAGACGTGAAACTACTTATAGTGATCAATTCGGAATGAATTGAGATTGTTAATGATGTTACCATATATGATGAATTTGAGGAAAAAGAAGAAGGATACGATCATGGCATAATCCCATAAATCGAGGACAGACACAAAAGGGAAAATGTTGTCTAAAATCAAATGAGATCAAGGTATCCTTAGCATAAGCTACTAATTGATGAGTTACCCTAATACGTCTCTAGATAAGATGAAACGATTTTGATGGGATATATCAAGGTACTAGAGTAAGTAATTTGCTTAACTCTTGAATGAGCCTTATTAAAAAGGATGTTCTGATCATATAAGTTAAGGCATAAATTGATCTTAATGAGGTATTATGAATAGCTAAAATTGATCTTCTTAAGGTACTAAGAAGGGTTGACAAGTAATGGTGAAGACAGTTGATTGATAAGAATTTCATGAGCGGTATCGATGAAAGTAGTAAGAAATCTTCTTTCAAAGAAGAATTTCCTTGAATTAGGTTAAGTTGATCAGATGATTCAATTTAAGAATGATCAATGAAGGAACAAATAAGAAATGAATATGTAATGAATCAAAAGTGAATATTAAAGTCCTAATCCTAATGGAGACTCAAGCATAGGAGGTAAAATATGCTACTGAGAGTGTACGCATTTTATTTGATGTAACATATCCAATAATGTGATTGGATTATTGAATTAGAGGTAACATTATTGCTAATGTGATGAGCACTTAGGTCCACATTATATTCTATTCAAATATGTAAAGGAGATATAAATTAAATATGAGGAATGTGTTACCAACCTATGAAGTAAAGATTGTAAATAAATTAAAATGTGTGGAGAAACCAGTATAAATGAATAGACATTAGAATTAAGTCAATGTGAAATCAGAGCAAATTAAACGTATGGAGAAAATCATTCGAGAAGAAGTCAGTTGGAAAAAAAAATCGAAAATAACATGGGATAATACTACCTCATTGAGGAATTAGATTTTTAAAGAATTAAGAGAACAATTCATGGGCACAGGGAAATTTGGGTTATATTTGTTGGAGTTAACAATGCCCCTGACAGTATTATAGTATTGAAGAATAAAGTGTCTCAATTTTGTTTGGATTGATTAGTGACTATGATCATGGATGATATATCGAATGTGTTCGAAAAGTGGAGAAGAATATTTTAAATACTTGAGGAAATCTTACATATCATAAAGGTATAAACAATTATTTGCCAAGTTTAATAGGAGTGAATCTTAGCTCGATTGAATAAAATGTTGCGTTGTATAGTATGTGAAAATGGCATATTGGGAGACCCAAAGAAAATAGAGGTAATGATGGAGAGAGAAACTCTAGGGTATATGTGAGAGATCCAAAATTTTCTAGAATTGGCTAGGAATTGGACACAACCAGAAGTTGTTAATGGCTTTTACTGATCTTAGCTCTTTGACAAAAATGTCTAAGGAAAAATATGTAAATCGTATGACTGATGAATGTAAAGAAAATTTTGAGGAAGTATAACATCAACGATAATTATATCATTTGGACTTGGAGATTTTGTAATATACAATGATGTTTGTATAAGAGATTAGAATAAAATCCAATGCAGCATAATAAAGTGATTTCATATGTGTGGAGATAAATAAATATTAAAGTCTCATGAGTTGATTATTATACGTATAAATTGAAACCTGCTACAATGGTGATTGCTTGGAAGTTTGGGGACATCATATAGATAGAAACATTTCGGAATTTATAGAGATCAGTAAAGTTTGAGATAATTATTAAGTTTAAAAGGAATGAAAATGAGACTGAGACAATGGATAGAGTTACTGGTAGATTATGATGTACAAATGAGTATTTCTCAATAAAACTAATATTATAATTTGATGCATTGAACAGAAAATTCCATAGCAGTGTTCACAAATTTTGATATTAAGGTCACCAATTCTAGTGCAATGAAGAGAATCGAATGTCGAGTTAAATTTTGGGGTAAAATGAAGTAGTATTGGCCGCATTGAAATTTAAGATCAATTTCACATGAAAAGATTGACAAAGCCCTAAGTGAGGATCCAAAATTGTGAATCTTATTAAGGAATTGAAAATGAATATGAATTTTGAGTTTGAATTAAAAAATGATACTTTGTGATTGAAATAAGAAGGATGTGTACCCAATAAAAATGATTGAGCAAAGAGACTACTAGAGAAAGCAAGTAACAACCTAAGGTAGACATTCTAGTAGGAATATACCAAAATAGTATTTAACTGCTAAGGATGTAGAAACAAGTGACTGAATGTTTGAATTATCAACAGTCCTAACTATTGGAGATACGCTTAAAGCTTATAATTTTAAGTTCATAGGAACAGGGGTTAATATATAGCATAACAATCATTATCATACTGATATCATTGGAATACTGTATGAGGCATTATACAATAAAAAGAGTCATTCGCCCTTACATTGAAATAAAAGGGCCTAAAATAGATAAAGGCCAAAATCGATTTGAGATACTGTTGATTAGTGAAATTGATCTGTGTCAGAAACTAAGTGATTCAAGTAAGATAAATGAAATTGGTGGATTAACATCAAGGTTATGGAGCATAATGAGATATACATCAGAGTCGAGTGTATTAACACTAAGGAGATGTGAAGTATGATGCAAAAGATGGATGTCTTTGAGAGTATCACCTTGTCAAGGAGTGCTTAGATTGAGAAAAAGTATGCTCAAATTAGGAAAAAGGATAAACTATGCTTCAATTGTATTGGTCTACATGAAGTTACTGAGAGCATAGGACCTATAACTTATGAGTTGTATTATCAATAAAGATGTCTCAGAATTATAATGTGTGATATGTGAATACGTTAAGAAATAATGATATGATTTCACAAAGATGTATGGACAACTTACGAAGTGAAAAATTATGAGTAATCTAAAATATAATGAGGAAACAGTTAAGATAGTGTGATATCGGAATAAGTGAGTATAGGATTGATTGATTTCATTGATTATAGTCAATTGGAAGAAATCATTTAAGTGATGAAGTTAAATAGGAAACGGAGAAGCATAAGAGGAAACATACCCCTACCTTCCTGATCAATCAGATAAAAATTTCAAGGACAAAATTGATCAAGGAGGGGAGAAATGTAACATCCCGTTCCCATACTAGGGGTTAGAACCCTAAAATTTGGTACATGTCAGATCAAAGAGATATTAAGAAAAATTCATTTTCATACTCATGCATAATGTTAACACACATGCACATGTATTTGAATTTTTGCACAATAAAATGACTATACATGCACTCATTTGACATTTTCTGCGTATAATTGAATTATAAATGTGTTATATTGAGAATTGTGGTTTTTATATGTTGGAAATTGATTTGGAGAGTGTATTTTATTGATTTAGAATTTTCGGTGAAGTTTGT
>JAOSBK010003852.1:0-13603 GCA_027568895.1 Erythroxylum shatona
TGATAATGTTTGAACAATTATGAATTGTGATTAAGGAAACATACCCTGGATAGTCATTGAGCATGCATTGCACATGGCACATGTATATGTGACTAATTGAATCTGTATTTGATTGATCAAGTTAGTAATATGTACAATGTGTGTGTATTTAGACGCTCAAGATGTACGTAATCATTCCAACATTGTCGGATCGTCCAGGCAATAGCATATATGAGAGCATAGTGTGAGTCAACCTAGATGATATTACTAGGATTAATTTATTTATGTTTCTGTAATTCCAATATATTGAACCAATAATGAATTGATTGTGATTTGATTATGAATTCTGGGCTTCAATGGTCCGTGGAGTTTAATATTCAGGAATGTATTGGAAGTGTTCTGTTTGCATATGAATTCTGAATGATATCTGTATTCTCAACGAAAGTTGAATGCCGAACTTAGGTCTGATGAATATGAGATTATGTCTGTGCATCATAAATGAATACTATACATGACATATTCTGTTATTTGATGCATTTCATAAAATGCATGCTCAGATAAAAGCATTATAATCAGAGTATCCAGTCTGAAAGAGTTTTAAGCTCAGAATTCTACATATAGAGCTTTACTCCATAATTTCTGTATCTGACTGAGCCCAAAGGGCCAGTATCTGTATATGTATCTGAAAGGCACTTGGTCACAAAACGAATTTGGAGTCTCATATACATCTGCATTTGAATATATATGATTATGAAATCTTTTTTGAAATTGTGATGATTAAGTGATATGCCATGATAATGTGATTGATTGGGTTATTCATGTTCTGAAAGAATGTTTGTAAAATTGGTTGATTGTGTGATATTTAGGTATTTGACCTGAGTAAGATCATCAATGATGGTTCACTCATTAAGTTTGTAAAACTTATCAAAATTGCAACGTGACTTTTTAGGTACGAGACAGGAGACCTAGTTCCTAAGATTGTCTAGAAGAACATTTTGGTTTAAGTTATGACTCAAAAGTCTGTCAGCTAACATTAGAGAAGTTATAGCTTGTAATTTGTAGTTTCTTGTCATATTGAACTTTTATATAAGGATTGTAAATATTCATTTCAAGGAATGCAGTGTAAACTTTTGTCAATGCATGAAATGAAGTGTTAGTATTGTATATTCTTTATAATGTCAAGGAATGCAGTGTAAACTTTTGTCAATGCATGAAATGAAGTGTTAGTATTGTATATTCTTTATAATGTCATATAAGAGATTAAGTTTGCTCTAACATACTATTATCATAGGATATGTACTTGAATATTCTCTGGATGTTCAAGTATATACTTTATGGTAATGGGATATTACATATATCCTACTTTTAAGTGAAGAAACTAATATTGTAGCTAAAACTAGTCTAACATACTTATCTAAACCTACAATTTTCTATACTTTAAACAAAGAGGTGACCATTGAGGATGAAGTCATGGTGGTCATGGCAATCTTGGTGGTAGAAACTTCTTCAATCATCAACCCAATCAAACAGCTCCTAAAAATACACTAGCAATATGCCATAATTGTAATGGCATTGACCACATACCTCCTTAGTGTCCTCCAAAAATATATGAAGGAAACTCGTAACCTCAAACCTAAACCATCCAACCACATGTCACAACCTTTCTACTAACCAAATCTTCATAGATATTAAACACTAGTTTTTTTTTTTGACATTAAGATATTAAACACTAGTGATACTCATCGTTTTACTCTTGATCTTGATAATTTGACACTTCACAGCGAATATTGTGGTCTTGATGAGATCAAAATTAGAGATGATAAGACGCTCCTTATCTCTTATATTGGTAGTTCTATTTATTGTGGTTCTGATTTTTTTTTCAATTATAAGGCTTATTACATGTGCCTCTTGCTAGTGCTAATTTGTTATATGTCTCCGCTTTCATTAGAAGTAATAATGTTTCTAAGGAATTTGTCCATGATTATTTTTCTTATTAATCATATTACCATGAGATCAATCATGTAACTTGTCAAGCTTGATAAAGGTCTCTAACCTCTATCTTTGACGTATTAATCACTTACCGCTAATTCTAAACATGCATATCTTTCTAGCTTGTAAAAATGGCATTCATGTCTTAATCATGTCAATCCTTACAATATTCATCACTTCTTGAGCCAGTCTAATATTTTTGCTTCATCAAGTAAATTACCTACTTTATATCATGCTTGTTCGGCTATTAAAAGTCCCAAGTTACCTTTTCTGGTCTCATGTTATTTTGCATAAGGCCTTTTAGATTTAATTTGTTATGATGTTTAAGGGCCATCACAAACATTATTTATTGGAGGAAAATGTTATTATGTTTTTTTACGATCATTTTAGTCAATAACGTTGGATTTTCTTCATTCAATAAATACTGTTGGATTTTCTTCTTTACTTGTAAATTTGAAGTTCTAAATGCATTCATCAAATTTAAACATGTCGTTAAAAAGTTCTTTTGTAGACAAAATAAACAATTTTAATTTGATTAGAGGGTGAGTATCAAGCTTTATCCAATTATCTTTCCAAAAATGGTGTCTCAAAATAAACAGATTAAAATTTAATCGTTTCCTTCTACTTCCTTTAAAACAGATTCCATTGATATTTGTTTAGAATATCTTTCGGCCTATCAAGTTATATAGATATAAAAAGTTGTAAAATTGTGAGGTTGACGTTATCTAGATGACCTTGTTCTTTATTTTAGTGCATAAAGATAAGGAAGACTTCAAAATTTGAGAAAGACAATACATAATAATTATAACATGCTTTACTTTTCAGATAATGATTCTAACGATTGTGATGTGACTCTCATATGAGTAACGAATATGCTTGACACTCTTGGCCAGAAATGGACATCAGTATTAGTTGCACTACGTCATATGTTATCTTTGTCATTTCTACTAATCTATACATGAATTCCAGTGTAGCTTCACATTGCATAATTTTCAAATTGAACAAGTAAGATTACTAGGATATAACTAATTATAAGCATTTTGTGTGAGGATAATCCTTACCCTTAAAGAGGCAATCCTACATTTTTATGATAGTGTTAGAAAGGAAGAAGTCAATCAAGAAAAGTGACATTCTTTATATATACAATCTCTCGCATCTTATTGGCCTGCGCTTCTCTATTATCGTGAGAAAAACAGAAGAAGAGGTTACGCTTCTTCGTTCTAATAATCTAAATCATTTTTATTATTAATATTGTTCAAGTAATATGTTCCAAAGATAAAATTTCTTAATTAAAAATTTAATAATAATTTTATAAAAATTTATAAATAAATCGTACTAAATTAAATAAATTTTTACATGCTAATCTAATTACTAAATTTTTAACAATTAAATTATCTATCGTTTAGTTATTAGGTTTGAAAAACCGTAGGGGGTATTAGTTTCATGAAAATTTTCAATTCGTTTCTAGAAAGCAGAAAAATCAGAAAAAATTTAAGAAAATCAAAAATAAATCAACACCAAAATTTGATAACACAGTTCGGCACATCTTGCCTACATCTGCGGGGCCCTCACCCAGCTTAATCACCGAAGTATAATAAATTTACCCAGGCTTCACTGAGCTGACACCACTCAACCTTTGATAATATCTCTCAATCTCACTTCTTGTGAAAGAATTTCATACCCAATAGTACGACAGCCTCGTACTAATCTCAGCAGAGAATTTTTTCAATCAATCTTTTAACAAAAGAACAATAAACAAATAACTCAAGTGATTAAAATAATAAAGAACGAAAACTAAATACACTTGAGATAGACAAGAACAACTTCCCAATGAGTTCCGCTTCTCTGAATTGGATCTAAAAATCTGTCCACCAACTGAACTAATTTATCCCGACTTCAACAATTCCAATTAAACCATACAGGATACTCCACACACCATGTATATCACATGCACAAACCCATAAAAAAATATGGAAAATTGACACACTAACTCACGGTATTTGCAATTCCCGAAGACGTATAGGTGCAACTGTGTTTTTCAAATCAATAACACATACCCAATACACTGCTAATACTCACTGCACATTTAATTCTAAGACATCCACGGTGGATACATCAAAAGCTATAGAGATATGCAATGTATTTCCCAAATAACACACGCCTAACACCCTCTTTTTAATGTCATACTCAAAATCAATTCTGCTTTTATACCTCACTTCGTAAGATTTACTTTAGTGCCCACATCACGTTATATAAAACTCACGGCATATATATATAGCTACACCCACATTCTATCGCACTCTACATCAATGTCTCAGATGCAAATACACAATTACCACTTCCTTTTGTTTTTATCAAGATAACTAGTAAGAGCCCTTTTGCGCAACAACCACTTCACTATTTCTTCTATCCACAAAATCCAGCAGTAAAACAATTCCAATACTAATATAATAATGGACTTCAAAATAAGATAGGATTCTTTTTCAACTAGAAGATTATCCATTTAGCTTTTGAATTTAAGTCATTATTCAATTAATATCTTATATGTCCGATTAATAAATAAGATGTCAAAATTAAATAAAAGATAGATACCATATATCTTAACAAGATTAAGTGTAATAAAGTGTTAAATGTCATGTCTAGACTCTAAATTATTTTTATTAGGTTTATCACCAATTGTCAGTAATAAATTCACATGCGTCGTCATTAAATTAAGACTAAATTAATTTGAACATTTTCACAATAATATTTATCAATCTTTAAAATAAACCAAAATAATATTTGATCATTAGAGTATAAAATGTATAATTTAATCTCGCAAATATAAATAATCTTTAAAAGAATAAACAAATAGTTCTAATATTAAAATGGCAATTAAGATAATCTCTTTTTCTTTATTTAGCAATAACCATTACTAATTTTGGGCTAAAAAACTTGCCCAATTCTGGTACACCACTTTGAACTCTTCACTTTTAAATATAATTGTAAGGTAGTATATATAAACTAGGAAAAATAGAATAAACTAAAAATTCTACTCATTACTATCGTATGAACAAAAAACCTTACTCGTATTTATCAATGTTTTAAAAACCAAACTGGACATTGAACCGCTCGAAGGAAAGGTTTAAGGTTTAGAGATTCAACCGATAGTGAACCGCTATAAAACCAGTATATAATAAATAAGAAGTAAAGATAAAATATTTTATTGAAATAAAAATACACCAATGTCTATTATTATATAATAAATTAATAATAAATAAATATGAGTCTAATATAAATATTAAAATAGCAATAAAAATTAAAATTGTATTTCTGAAGGAGGTTGTCTCTCATCATCGTCAACAGCTCCAAATTTTCCAATGCTATTTAAAGATTTATAAACTACGTTTTCATCTAAAGTATTTACATCAACTTCTTCTACTGCATTAAAATAAATTATAAATTAGTAATGTATTAAATTATTGTCAATTGTAAACTTGTAATACAGTATAATTTTAACTTAAATATGATCAAAATAAGATATGAACTGACCATCAGTAGATGTTCTTAATTCATTCGTTGTGACAAATGTATTTTCTTCATAAATTGTCTTTTCAAGTTCATTATAATTAAGATAAGGCGATGGTTCTTCTTCTTCGATCCAAAATCAGTATGTTCAATACAATCAATATCAACTTAATCATATATTCTCTTCTTACTAAACGATCTGAATACATAATACAGAAATTATAAAATCAATAAGCGTTAAGTCGTTTCATAAGCATTGTACCATCAAGCAAACAGGCTACAGTATAATGGTACCTAATTAACATATTGACGTCGTTGAATGAATTTAGGATAGTCTCATTGAGAGTGTTACTCTCTTTGGACGTTGTGGGCAAATTTTGGATTTTCAAATGAAATAATGCATATCCTTTTTAAGGAGCTGAAGCCTGAAAGTGCTTCTTCTAATGTACTTATCAAGGCTTAAATGCACTCGAGCATAGTAATTCAGTTGTTAGCATCAGAGAGTGTTAATAGGGTCAAATAATATTCTTCTGAGGACAGAGAGGCCATGCAAACCAGGAGCCACGGTTTAGTTGATTAACTGTGTAACAATGGTCTTAGTTAGTAGCTAATCTGCTGATCTAATTATACATTAGGTGGGAGACATGGATGATTAGCAACCTTAATTTAACTATGCATTAGTGGTTGGTCCTTACATGATTTTACGACTACCCCCTATTCTCTAAGAGGGTTAAGGCTTTGAAAATGATGTTCATCTTCACGTAATTCTCAATTGATATTAATTAATTATAATCCAAAGTGAAAGTTGCGAGATAAAAGGATTGGAAGCCCCTCCCTGTCTCATTCAGAATTAGCTAGATATATAGTATACTATTTGGTTCCTTCAACGTTAAATCTGTTGTCCCCCACCAGAATATGACAAAAGATAATTTTTTTTGGAGGGTAAATAGTAAGAATTTCATTACTTCAAAGCAAGAACTTTAACAATAAAAGAAGGAGGTGCTTCGAACCACTCTCTAAGGCCAGAAGTGAATAATGCGCCCGTAGCTAAGACGTGGACAACAGAATTGCCTGACCTAAAGCCAAAAATGCATTTAGCTATTCTAATATCATTCAATAGAGATTTACAATTACAAACTAACAAACCAAAAGAGGAAGAGTCTTCAAAAGCGTCATCATTAATTGCTTGAACCACAATCTTTGCATCCGATTCAATAATAACTCTATCCCAATTCTGAAGCTTGACCCAACTAAGGACTTCTCTGATAGCGATTGCCTCTACACTTTTAGCACTCAATCTGCCTGGAAACCTCCACGATTTTGCAGCTATAAATCTCGAATTAGAGCCTCATACAACAGCAGCAGCAGCCATGAAATTAGAGTTGCTTCTAGTGGCAGCGTTAACATTAACCTTCAGCCAACCCACTTGTGGAGGTTGTCAACACACTGTTCTTGTTGCTGGTATTCCCAGATTAGTATCAGAAGCATGAGCAAGTCACCACTCCTCCAAGGTTCTCTGTGCAAAACAAACAATGGCATTGGCTGATCTCTATTTATTATTCCACACAACTCCATTTCTACTCTGCCAGATTGCCCAAATCATCATCAGAATGGTATACTATCGATCTTTCGGTGCAGGTAGAAAGAAGGACACAAACCAGTTGAGCAAAGAGATTGTTCCTGGATGTTGCCAATTCTGGAGAACTCTCGACTAGACCTACTTCGTGAGTGGATAGTCAAGGAACACATGTTGTAATGTCTCCTCTTATTGATTACAAATCGGGCAACACACATTGACATCAACTTGTCGACTTTGTAACACCGATAAGGACGGTAATACACCATGTAGAACACGCCAAACACAACTAATCACCTTTGGCGGAACCACACAGCTCCATATCTGTAAGGGGACACAAGAGTTTATAAGCGCTCTTCACTATATAGCGGCCTTTATCCTCAAATTTCCAACACCAATCATCTCTCGCCGATCGTCTACCCAATGGTATTGTCATAATCCGTTCACAATCATGGATAGAGAAAAGTGAGCGAATTAAATTAAGATTTCATGAAGCATTCTCCAATAAATCCGCAACCAAGAAAACATTTGAGTCAAGAGACCTTGAAGAAACAATAAAAGAATTCTCCTTATCATTAAGCCACGGAGAGTCCCATATTAGAATTTGAGAATTATCTCCTACCTTCCACTGCATACCCCGTTGTAACAAAGAACGAGTTTCCCAAATACTTCGCCATAAATAACTCGGATTGCTTCCTAAATCTGCTGATAAGAAAGATGAACCCGCAAAATAACGAGATTTAAGAACTCGAGATACTAGCGAATCAGGTTGAGTCATCAACTTCCAACCCAGCTTTCCCAAAAGTGCAAGATTGAACTCATGGATCTTTTTAAAACCAAGACCACCGAAAATCTTATTCTTCGCCAATCTCTGCCGGGACATCCAAGTAATTCCTTTCTCATGATTAACACCTTTTCCCCACCAAAACCAAGTTATGATATGTTCCAATTTAGTACATAAAGTTTTAGGTAGAAGAAATAAACTCATCACATAAGTGGGTATTGCTTGTAACACAGTTTTCAACAACACAGCTTTACCCACCTTAGAAAGTGTTCTTCTCTTCCATGCATTCAATCTTTTCCACACTCTGTCTTTTATAAAACCAAATACCTCCTTCTTGTTCCTCTCTATATGAGAAGGTAGCTCAAGATAGGTACCCAAAGACTCTTTTTCCGAAATAGCAAGGACGGCACAAATAGACTCCCTCATTATATTTGGGGTATTTGCACTAAACGTTATGGAAGATTTCACAAAATTAATGAGTTGTCCTGATGCTCTCTCATAAATTTGGAGACACCTTTGAACTTCACTAGCTTCCTGTGCATTAGCCTGAAAGAAAATAAAGCTATCGTCTGCAAAGAACAAATAAGATAAGACAGGGCCTCCAGTCAAAACTTTACATCCTTGTATTCTACCCGTTGAAAGTGAATGATCAAATAATCTTGATAAACCCTCAGTGCAGATTATGAACAGATAAGGAGAGAGGGGGTCACCCTATCTTAGACCCCGCGTAAGAATCACTGGTCCAATTTCAAATCCATTCTGAAGAATCTTGTAGCTAACTGTTGAGAGACAATAAATAATGAGATCCATAAAACTACGGGCAAAACCCAATTTTACCATAATTGCCTCAACAAAAGTCCATTCCATGCTATCGTACGCCTTACTAATATCGATCTTTAGAGCTACAGAATATTTCTTCCTCCTAATATGGTGATGGAACGTGTGCATCATTTCAAAAGCAATAATACAATCATCCTGAATGCTTCTACCTGCTACAAAAGCACTCTGGGATTCCGAAATAGCTGAAGGTAATAAGCTTTTCAATCTATAAGTCATCATTTTAGTAATTATCTTCAAAAGTACATTGCATAAAGCAATAGGACGGAGATCACCCATTACCTTAGGCTCAGATTTTTTTGGAATCAACACAATTGCCGTTTCGTTCAGCTCTCTAGGAAAATTGCCCGAATGAAGATAATCAATACAAATTTGAGCTACTTCACCACCTATGATATCCCAATATTTCTGATAGAAACCTAGGTTAAAACCATCAAGCCTAGGTGACTTGTCTAGCATCATAGAAAACACAGCAACTTTTACTTCTTCTGCAGTATAAGGACGAAGTAGTGATTCATTCTGATCCTCAGTAATCAACCTCGGAATATGTTCTAGAACCGGGCTAACATCACAAACCTGAGATTGAAAAATGTTGGAGAAGTACGAACTAACCATAGATTCCAAACCAGTCTCCCATGTCTGCCAACTTTCATTGTCATCCTGAAGTCGCTCAATCCGATTTTTCTTTTGTCTAACTGTAGCAACATTATGAAAAAAACGAGTGTTTGAATCACCTTCTTTAAGCCAAAATTCCTTCTCTCTCTGTTTCCAGTATACGTCACGTTGACATAGTAACTCAAAGTAGCGATTTTTAGCAACAGTAAAATTATCCATATTTGCCTGAATCCTAGACCCTCTCAACAACGTCATGGACGTCAAACAATTATCCATCTCCGTCTTGTGCACATTCCGAAGGTCCTTACCTCAGGTCGACAACAATTGACTGCATCGTTGTAGTTTATCTGAAAGTGGTAGTTCCACGTTATGATTCCAACAATCAATGATAAGTTCCCGACAAGAAGGTTCCCTCATCCAATGGTTCTCAAATCTGAATATGTACGCTATAGGCCTAAGCATAAGAAGTTGTATCTAAAGAAAGAGAGGCAGGTGATCGGATGAAGAGATAGGCAAGACCGACGCACTTGCATGTGGAAATAACTGCCGCCAAGCTTTTGTTGTCAAAATGCAATCAAGCTTTTCTTCTATAAGCTGGCTCAAATCTCTACCGTGCTCCCACGTAAATTGATAGCCAATCATAGGAAAATCATAAAGACCAGCGTCTGATACTGCATCTTGAAACCCATGCAGAAGAGACAACGGCTGAGGTCTTCCACCTCGCTTTTCATGGCCATAAATAATATCATTAAAGTCACCAAGGCATACCTAAGGTTCCACACTATGTGAAGCCAAAACACGTAATAACTGCCATGAATTTGATCGCCTAGATCGGTTAGGTTCACCATAGAAACCAGTAACCCTCCAAGCACCCACATTAGCAATATCTACCAAAGCATCAATATATCTATCACATGAAACTAATAAGTGAAATAGTATTTACAGACTTCTAAATCAACACAAGTCCACCACTGTGGCCTTTATTGTCAACCCAAAAGAAATCATCATAATGCAAGAGGTCTTTTATTTCATTAATTTTTGAAGAACTACAAAAAGTCTCAATAAGAAAAAATTAAATTTGGCCTTTTAAGTCTAACAATTTCCTACAAAGAATTTACTGCTCGAGGGTTGCCAAGCCCCCGACAATTCCAGCTTATGCAACTCATTTTTGTCGGCGGGCTTGATTCACAGCGCCCACTGTTGGTCCATTTTTTTGAACCAATACTAGAACTTGTAGCATCATTGTCTAAAGTACTAGGCTCTTTTGTTTTCTTTGGCTCCTGGCCCACTCTTCTTCTTTTAGGATCTATAATAGTAATACCTACATCTTCACCCGCCAGATCACCTCCACCTTCTATATCCATCGCCTCACTCATTTTCGAATTTCCTGATTCATTGCCAGCAAAATCCACACCTTCCTTATCCGTTTGGTGCCCAATTGAATTTTGAACTTCACTCATTCCAAACCTACCAATCCTGTTCTGCATGGACTCATCTCCCACCTCCATCGCTCCCCCTCCCTTAGCCACCGTGATCCAAGAGTCATAGGATTCTAGCGAGTTGTAGCTTGGATAGACGACGTAAGTTTCCGGGTAAGAGGACCATTTTTCTTGTTAAGTAGTAATCGGCAAAACTTCTCAGTATGCCCTAAATATGCATATAGGAAACAGACATAGGGTAACTTCTCGAACTCTAAAACCACAGTAAACCACTACCCATTATCCTTCTTTATTTGCATTGATTGACGAATTGTCCTCCTTACATCCTGTCGATACCGCAATCGCATGAACTTCTTTCTCAGCTTATCATAATTCTTAGGATCTGATTCCACAAACTCCCCTAATGCATTGCCAATCTTCTCAACCACATGCTCTGACATAAATCCAGAATGCAGACCATGTACTTGTACCCACAAAAGAACATGAAATAATGGGACCTCAGAAGGATGAGAATAATCGCCCATCCTCTCCAACAACAGCAGTTGGTTATCAAACGTCTAAGAGGACATCTCCATTACCCTACTCACATCTACTTTTGATAGAACTGAAATAAATACGTGCCATCCTCCTCCTCAAGAATCGTAACCCCCATGAAAGGCCCCTATAGGGATGTCAAAGTATGCTTCATAACATTGAAGTTGATATTCCGATCCGAATGAAAGCGTCCCACCAAACACATAGAATAATCAATTCCATCTTCCACGATCTCCTTCCCTTCAATCACCACTCCTTCATCCTCCTCACCTTCAACAGAAAGATTGGCCATGTCGATAGAAATATCGTCAGCCATGATCGAACATAAGATAGGTAACAAAAGACTAAAGGAAACTTATCAATGACAAGAGAGAGAACATTTAGCTTTCTAATGGTAATGGCCCATTTCATAAATTATATAAAATTACTAGGATATAATTATCTTTAAAAAAATCTAAAAATTAATTAGTTTAATTTTTTGAATTCTCAATAATTAAATTTTTCGAAATAAATAATTTTATATTTATTTCAAAAAATTATATAAAAATTCAATTATTGAGAATTTAAAAAATTAAACTAATTAATATATATATTTAAAGATAATTATATCCTAGTAATTTTATATAATTTATGAAATGGGCCATTACCATTAGAAAGCAAAATGTTCACATATATATATCTTACTATTTTTCAATCGCATCACAACCTTATTGTAGTAATCACTTTACAATTTTTTTCACAATGACATGGACTAACGACAAAATAAAAGACTTGGAAAAATTAAGGAGAAGAAGCAGTGGTTGTGCTATTTTTGACCCTCCAATCAGTATGTGTAACTTGACCAAATACTCACATTGGAGCTTGAATTGTGCCACGACAAGTGGGTCTTTCCATATCCTTCTATAGGTTGAGATGTATGTGATGTGCAACTAATAAGTCTACGTCTTAATCAATGAAGAGAAAAATCAAAATTGGAGTAATTAAATGAAAATAAATAATTATCGTGAATAAACTCACAAAATATTTTTATTTTTTCTAAATATAAAATTATAACCTTCTATTTATGAAAAGCTTATAAACCTTTTATATTAAAGATTAAAAATAATCAAGACCATAGAACAATAGAATAAAATGAATTATAAAATAATGATAATATTTTTATCAACACAATAATTTTAAACAAATAAAAATAAGTCATAAAATGATTGTCAAAATAAAATATTTTTAAATATTTTTAAAATTTAAATCCTTCTTTAAATTTTATTTTGATAAAATATTTCTTGAATTTAAATATTTTATATCTTTTATTATATTTTTAGATATTAAACTAATATTTTGTTTTCTTATTTAATAAAAATTTAAAAATCTTACCTAACTTTAAAATTTAAAGAAGTGAATTAGATTAATTATATAAATATATGTAGAGAAATTATAAAGCCACGAAGGCAATTATATGCATCACTTCGGTAGTAAATGTTAGGGTAATTAAGGGGTTGGTAAAGACATGGACTAATTGGAGAAAGAAGACTTGGAAAAGTAAGTAAACGGGAAAACAAAATTTCGATGTGAGTGATCCCCTAATAAAAAATATTTTTCAATTAAGAAAACGATTCGTTACAACAACTTTGACCTGCTCATCACCCAAAAATAGGATTATATCATCTGCTTTAATTAACCAATTTTTATTATATTATATTTATATATTTATATAAAGACTATATAAATATGTAGATAAAATTAAATATAACAAAGTTGAAAATAGCTGACGAGAACAAATTACTTAAGCCTCTATCATCTGTTTTAATTAACCAATTTTTGGTATATTTTATTAAATTTTATCCATATATTTATATAAAAATTATATAAATATGTGGATAATTAAATACAACAAAGTTGAAAATAGCTGACGAGACCAAATTACATAAGCCCCCCCTCCCAAAATGATGGCCCTGTTTGGTGAAGAATTGATCAGCTCTTTTTTAGCTGGTCAGCTCTCCCTAGCTTATTGACTTAAAAAATAAGCTAAAAATCTTGTTTAGTAAAGAGCCGATTGGGTTAGCTGATTTAACCCAATCAACTCTTATTCAACCAGCTCCTCAAAGGAGCGTTTTAACCCCACCAGTTATTATTTTTTGGCTTTTTCTCCATTTTGTCCTCCCTTATCTTCTATTGCGTTTCACGTTTTTTTCTAGATCATTCTTCTTTGCGTTACTCTCGTTTCCTCACGCGTTATTTCTCTCACCATCTCACCCTCATGCGATCTCGTTTCCTTGCTTCATTCGTTCACTCCCACGCATCAACGAAGGAGAGTAGACCAAATGGGGAGGAGGTTTGAAGTCGATT
>JAOSBK010003862.1:0-13601 GCA_027568895.1 Erythroxylum shatona
AACAACGTAATAAATGGAAAGTGTCTCATGAGCATTTCATATGCACATTGTTAAGTATATTTGTTGAAATGAAATGCCTATGCTTAAGTGAAAATGTGAAATTTATGGAAAGTGCACTATGTGATTATATGTTAGGTGAATTGTTGTCATGCATGAATTGAGTGAACCATCGATGATAGTTACCTTATTGAATTCACAAAACTCACCAAAACTACAACGCTATCTTTTCAGGACCGAGAGACTACTCTAACTATTAAGGGGCTCTACCAGTTGTGTAGATTGTAATTGACAAGAGAAGTCATGGCTCAAAGGTCGGTCAGCTGACATTTTTGGACAGATTAAATAGACTTTGTATACTTTCCTCTTCCTTGTAGTACTTTTGCATTAGGTTTTGTTGATGTACATATAAAAGATGTTGAAAGACACAATGTAGACTTTCGGTTTTGTGAAGTGAAATGAGTTAAAAGTTCCTTTCAAAATATTGTGGTTTTTCTATTGATGCTTTATAAGTAAATATTGAAAGGATGCCATGTGAAGTGATTTAAATGATCGAACGTAGATCGCCCTTATCATAGGTTATGTACCGGAATGACCTTTAGGCGTCCCGATGTATACCCTACGGTAAAGGGGCGCTACAACAAACCCACATAATCATGCATTTCACCACTTATAAACTTGTTGCCCAAAATGACATTTTTTCAAAACTTGATTTCATAACCATAACATCCTTTCAAAAATCATTTTTATATTCTTTCAAAATCATTTCCATCGTGCATTTCATAAATCAATAAGACAATTCATATACAAACATGTAGCACATTATTAAAGCATTTAAAAAGCGATAAATGCACATGAATAAAGTATTTGAAAATGATTTATTTCCATTTCTTGAAAGGAACATTTATGGCTTGTTACTTAATTATAAAAATGCAACCCCCTTAAAAATCCTTCCTTAAACCTTGCTCAAAGATGCCTCTCCTCTTGATCCTCTTGCCTTCCTTGATTTATCAATGAAAAAAATTCCCATTCAATAGGAATACAATTTGTGGACCCATATATAGCATATTCAAAGATAAATTCTAAATACTCATACCCTTCCAAAAGTCCAAACCTTAGGGTCAACTTTTTCATGATCATTCTGATCAGGTAAATGAAGAAATTTGATAGTACTTCCTTCCAAAAAAATGTTCCTCATTGTCTTAAGTTTCTAATAACACCAAAATCATCCAATTTGGTTCAGAAATTTGAAAGTAATACAAAAACAAAATTTGGACTATTCTTATGTTGAAATAGTATTCTATACTCAAATTCCATCCAAAAATTGAAATTCTTAGATACTGAATTAAAACTTGATTTCATAAAAAAATTTGTATCCCTGTCTCTCTAGTTTACTCCAAATAACTACATAGCAAGTTATGCCTAAAATATTGAAGCATGTTCTAGTCGTGCAACAAATTTTCATAGAAGCATGCAAAATGAACATGTTTTGCTACATTTTCCAGCTTTTAACTTTCTACCTTTCACATATAACCCATCTTGTACCTAAACCATCTTTTCTACTACATTTCCTCTTCATTCTTAACTTCATTTCAACTTAATATCATTCAAAAATAAATTATAGTTCGTGATTGATCATGAACACTAATAACAAAATATACACATAAATATACATTCATCATCAACTTCCTACACATATTCACTTCATTTTTACTTTCATTTCATATATAACTATCACCAAATATATTAAACAAATGAAGAGGGGTTAATGCTTATACTTACTTGTTTAGCTTCAAGATCTTCAATCTACTTTAGCCCTAATTCCCTAAACATTGATCAAATGGTTGAACTGAGGCCAACTCATCTTGCTACGGAATGCAAGGTTTCTCTTGAAAGCTAAGAAAATAGAAACCCTAGCTTTTTTCTCTTCTTTTCTCTCCTTGCTCCTTTTCTCTTCGTATTTTCTCTCTACTCCTCTCTCACTAACGTTCTTCTCTTCTTCAAATGCAAGACAAACATATCTACTTCCACTTATACCTTTAATGAATCTAAAATGTTCATTTTGCCCCTCCTTCATGCCTTATAGCTCTTTATCCTTAAGTGACTTGAGAAAAATGCCCTTGAACATTCTTACTACTCTAATTCAACAATTCAATGAAATAAATCCTACTAACATAGATATAACAATTAAACTCCTAAAAATAAATATATCAAAACCCCATAATTAATTTAAATCATGCTTAACTAGAGGAATTTTTTTTTGGGGCCAATAGAAATAGTCTATAGTTAGATATGACAGATAAAGGTTCAACACATTTATATTAGTGAATGTATTATGAATATGATATCAATATTGTGTTATGGTAATATATCCTTAAATGTGAAATGGACATGAATACATTGTCATCGAATGATTAAAGAAAGAAGTGATATAAATATGAATGAAGAGATTTAAAGTGTACAAGCTAAGTTGAAAGAAAATAAAAATTTTCTTCTATAACCTTGAGAGGTTAAACTTGGATTTGATATGAATGTCAGATAAATGTGATAAGAGTTATGATTTAGCATAAGAATATGTTTGAGATATTGAGATTAGAATTTCAAGATGATTCTACATCTATAATTCTGAATGGATTAAGGATATACATATAGAAGATGAAATAAATCATAATAGGAAAATGAGATAGAAATGAGGAAGAAATAAAAGGGGAATGAAATAGACATAAATGAACTTTCATGAGATGAATGATGTATGTAGTGAGAAGAAAGTTAGAAATGTATACAAGATAGAATTTTATATATACATGAGATTAGATGATGAATCAAATGGGAAGACTGAATGCAATCAATATGGTAGTTAAATTATTATGAAATGATGTAGCATTAGAATAAGTAAATTCTGGAAAAATCGGAGTAGAATTGATGTTAGTATGTGTCTTATTGTGAGAAAGAAAGTGCAGGGCACGATGGTGGCCTGACAAAAATAGGTTTCTATCATGATCATGATAGGATACCTTAATTGTGGGCAGGCATAAAGAGAGAAATGTTATTTAGGATAAATTGAAATCAAGTATCATTAGCATAAGATATATAAGTCGGAGTATTGTTGAAAATAAATCTCAGTAAAGAATGGGATGACCTTGATGATACACACCTAAGCATATGCGACATTAATCATGTCTACTACATCAATGAGGTTGGATGAATAAAAAATTATGACCGTGTAAGAAATGATAGAAATTGATCTTTTTGAGGTACTAAATATAGTTGATAAGTAATGATAAAGATAGTTTATTGATAAGGATTATGTGAATAGTATTGATGATAATACCAAGAAATCTTATTTTGAAGAAGAATTTCATCAAATTAGATTAAGTAGACTAGATAGTTTATCTAAAAATTATTAATGAAAGAAAAAAATCAGAAATGAATGTGAAATGAATCAAAAGTGAATATTGGAGTCATATCCCTAGTCGAGATTAAAGCATAAGAGGTAGAATATGCTACTGACAGTGTACGCATTTTGTTTAATGTAAAGTATCTAACTATATGATTGGATTTTTGGATTTGAGGTGACATTCTTGTTAGTGTGTGGAGAATATAGGTCCACGTTATATTCCATGTAAATATGTTCTAGAGATACAAATTATATTAGATGAATGTGTTACCAACACAGGAAGTTAAAATTATAAATAAATTGAAATGTGGGGAGAAACTAGTATGAATAAATAGACATTAGAATAAGTCAATGTGAAATTAGAGGCAAATCGATTGAATTGTCAAAATCATCCAAGAAAAGAAGTCAATTGGGAAACCAAAAATAAATAACATGAGATAATATTACCTCATTGAGGAATTAGTTACTTAAGGAATTTCAAGAACTAATCATGGGCATATAGAGTTTTGGCACTATCTGCTTGAGTTAACAATGGCCCCGATAGTGTGATGATATTGAAGAATGAAGTGTCCCAATTTGATTGAATTAATTAGTGATTATGACCATAGATGATATGTTGCAAGTATTCGAAAAGATGAGAAGAATATTTTGAACATTTTAAGTGAAACTTATTAATGATAAGGGAAAAAAATTAGGCGCCAAGTTCAATAAGAGTGAATCTTAGCTTGATTAAATAAAATATTGGGTCTTATAGTATCTAAATATGGCATATTGAGAGACTCAAAAAGAAAATTGAGGTACTGATGAAGTGAGAAACTCCAAGGAATATATATAAGATCCAGAGTTTTCTAGAATTGGCCATATATTGGACACTGCTAGAAGTTGTTAATGAATTTTTTACTGATCTTAGCCTTTTGACAAAAAAATCTACGGAAAAATGTGTAAATTGTATGATTGATGAATTTAAAGAGAATTTTGAGGAATTATAACACCGATGTTACTTATATTGTTTGGATTTGGAGAGGATGTAATGTATAATGATGTTTCATACCAAAGATTAGGATGAAATTTAATGTAGCATAATAAAGTGATTTCATATACATGGAGACAATTAAAGTTCTGTGAGTTGATTATTAAATATATGATTTAGAACTTGCTACAATAGTGATTGCTTTGAAAGTCTGGAGACATTATATGTACATAAACATTTTGGATAAGTATATAAATATATAGATCATTTAAGTTTGAGATAATTATTGAGTTTGAAAGGATTGAAGATAAAACTGATATAATGGATAGAATTACTGAAAGATTATGATTGTGAAAATGAGTATTTCCCAGTAAGGCTAATGTTGTAATATGATGTATTGAACAGAAAATTCAATAGTAGTGTAGCACAAATTTAGATATTGAGGTTACCAAATCTAGTACAATGAAGAGTATAGAATTTTGAATTGAATTTTGGTCAAATCAAAGCACTATTAGCTGTTGAATTTAGATCAGTTTCACATAAAAAGATTAGCAAAGCCCAAATTGAGGATTCAGAGAGTATGAATCTTACTGAGAAATTGAAAATGAATATGAATTTTGAGTTTGAATGGGAAAAATGATACCTTGTGATTAAAGTAAGGAGTATGTGTACTTGATGACGATGATTGAGCAAAGAGACTACTAGAGAAAGAACAAATAACAACCTATATTATACATCTTAGTAGGAATACATTGAAATAACATTTAACAACTAAGGATGTAGAGCCAAGAGACTTCATGTATGAGTTACCTACAGTCTTAACTATTGGAGATATGCTTAAAGATTATATTTTGGAGTTCATAGGAATATGAGGTCAATGTATAGTTTTAACTGATTTTAAGCATAAAAAACATTATCAAAGTGATATCATTTGAATACTCGTCCACCTTTATATTGGGATGAATAAGGCCTAAAAATAGATGAAGGCCATAATTCATTGGAGATGATGTTGATAAGTGAAATTGATCTGCATTAGAAATTAAGTGATTCAAGGAAGACAAAAGGGTTAGGTGCATCAACACTGAAGATATGGAATATAGTGAGATAGATATAAGAGTTAAGTGTATTAACACTAAAGGAATTTGAAATATCAAGTGAAGGATGAAATAATTATGAGAGTATTGCCATGGTAAGATGAGGTTAGATTGAGAAAAAGGAGGGAGCTAAGCCCGACATAAATTGATCTATACGAAATTAATGTGAAAATAGGACCATGGACTTATGAGTTAGTATTAGCAACAAAAGATGTTTTAGATCCACACATTGTTATATGTATATGTTTAGAAAATATTTTTATGAGTTGATATATAAGTTATTAAAATTGGAAGTGAAATTGTGAGTAATACGAAATAATTGAGGAAATAGCTATAATAGTGTGATATCGTAATAAGTATTGAAACTGGAAGTGAAATTGTAAGTAATCTGAAATAATTGAGGAAACAGTTATGATAGTGTGATATCATAATAAGTAATGAAAGACCGAGCGATTCGGTTGACCATAGTCAAGTGGAAGAAATTATACAAGTCATGAAGCTAAATGGGAAATGGAGGAGTATATGAAAAAACCCCTGCCTTTTTGATCAATCAGATAAGAATTTCAAGGATTAAAGTTATTAAAGGGGAGAAATGTAACATCCTATTTCTATACTAAGGTTTAGAACCCTAGATTTCTGTAATTGAGAAAAAACAATGAGCTTAGAAAAAAATGCATTCCATGCTCATGCATAATGTAGCATACACATAAATGAATATTGATTTTTGTACACTAAAATGATTGTATATGCATTCATTGATGTTCTTTTTGGTATAATTGATCTATAAATGTAATTATATTTGAAATTTTGAACTATATGCGTTAAGCATTGATTTGGAGTGTCTATTTATTGACTTAGAATTTTTAGTGAAAATTTAGAAAAATCCTAAAAATTTGGATATTTTTGGACTAGGAAAATGCCAAATGGAAAAACAATTGATGAATAGTGGTAGAAATAAGAGTCAAATGGAAATAAAGATTTTTATAAATGACTTTGGGATTTAATGACTTATGTCATTGAAAATTGAGAGACAATTAGAGTAGAAATTGGAGACAAATGGACTAGTTAACAAAAGACCAATAAGAGACCTTGAGAGAGTGTCACTTGCCATACAACATGTTTAAGTCACGAATTTATTAAGTGAAAGACCATATTTTAGGTCTTCCACTATCTTAACATGATTAATGCTTCTCTCATCTCCATCTTCTTCATTTTTTTCATTCTTCTCTCCATCTATGACACTCTCTTCTCCAACCTCAAAGTTGAACATTGCTTTCGTCCATCAGTAGTCATGCTATTTTCTTCATTTCTTCTTAGAAACCTAACCCTACCACCCTTGAATGATGATGCAAGTGTGAGAGAAGAAAGCTAGGGTTAAGAGAGATCTTGAAGAGTTTGAAGATCTTGAAGCTAAATTAAGTAAGTATAAGCATCACTCATCTTGAATTGATGAATGGGACATGTTTTGATGATAGTTAAGAGTTAAATGTTCATAAAATGAGCATAGGACATGCTAAAACGTGGATCAGAAATTTGGATAGATTCAAGTCATACTTTTGTGTTTTGATGGGTAATAGATTATGAAATGATTAAATTGAGTAAATGGTGCTCAAAAGGTGCTGGAAAAATGCTAGCTGTAACATTTTCCATTGATTATGCATCTTTAATTTAGCTATAACTTGTTCTGTAGATATCTAAATAAGGTGATTTTTTATTTGGATTAAATTAGAGACATATGGATAGATTTTGAATAAAGACATCGAATTCAAATTCTGTCTTTAAAAGTTTTGAATTATGACCTGAATTTGAGTACTGAGTGTAGGAAAAAGTGCAAAAAAACTGGATACATAATGGGTTTTTGTTGAAATAAAATGAGTCTAGAGGTAAAGAAAGGGAGTAATGTGGTACCTTGAAATAGGAAGAGTTAAGGTGATAGAAGTGAAATGAACATTGAAATGAAGTTGAATATGTGTAGGAAGTTGATGATGAGTGTGTATATATGTGTATGTTCTATTATTAGTGCTCATGATCAATCATGGAATATAATTTATTAAAGTTGATATTGAGTTGAAATAGATTTATAATGAATTGACAATGAGGAGAAATTGAGTTAGAAATGATAGACAAGCTTAAGGTAGTGAATGTAGTAAGTAAAGAGTTAGAATCTGGAAAATGTGGATGCACTTGGATATACTTTGGGGGAAATGGGATAATTTTTTCTGCATAACTCGAATTGAAGTCATTTAAGTATTTTTTTAAAGAGGAATTCAAGATCTATGACTTATATGAAGACCCTGAGAAGAGATTTTGATGTTTAGAGGGTCAAAAAATTCAAGTTTCTGTAAGAGACCAGTAAAGGTTCATTTAACGGACATGGATGTTTGCCTAACAGACATTCATAAATCAATTGGTCTTAATTAAGGATTAAATGGGACTCGTAATGAACCTAGAATGATGCCTTCATTAACTAACTAAAGTGTGATATATTTGAAGTGATAATTGGTGTTATAACTTAGTGAATGAATGGATGATATCTAAGTACCAAAGGCATGAGTGTAATGGGAATGAAGATGTGTATATGATATAGTTATGATCCAAAGGATTTGACTAATATGTATTAAGTAACTGTGAATGAGAATTGAGTATTAAAAGAGCATATAATGTTAGAAAAGAAATGACAAGAAATTTGGGTTATGACATTAGAAAAACTAAGAGTTCTTGAGGTGTAAGCTTAAGAATAAGTTAGGCACATATAAAGGGTAAAGATTGAATGGTGAACTTAAAATGATCATGTACAAATGAAGTGAAAACCTAAGTTCAATCAGACATATATGAATTATGAAATGAGAACGAGCATAAGATGTAAATGTAGATGATATTCCCAGGATTGTCATTGAGCATGTATTGTACGCAACACATACATATATGCATGTGATTAAGTGTTCATATGATTGTGCAATTAATAATGTGTGTAAATGTGTATTGTATGATGTTGATACAGAAGATAGAACGTCCGCATCTAGACATTTCTATATCATGGAAGCTAATGTTAATATATAGCGTACCGTGAGTCGACCTAGATGGTCTTACTTACTAATTGTTCTATTTGTATTATGTATTGAATGATTTTGCAATACGATTGTGATTGTTCTGATTTCTAGACATTGAATGTCTAAGGAGTTTGATAAATGTGATAACATTGAAGTGCTCCTTATATATGAATTTGATGAAATATGTGATACATTACTTGATTGTTAAATGTCAGACCTAGTTCCGACGAAAAATGTGAATATGCATATGAATGAAAAAGTGATTCTCAACTTAAATGTTGAATGCTGGGCTAAGGTCCGATGATATGTGAAAGTGACTGATTTATCATATGATTGATTGAGAATATGAAAATGTGATGCATTTCATTACATGAATGCATGAAACATTAAGGCTGCTGTGACTGGAGTAGCCATCGAAAAAGAGCTTAAAGCTAAGACTGTGATCAAAGCTTCAAGCTCAGTTGTGAATGTACTCGGTATCCACTAAGGGATATGGGACATTATTTGATATAGCCTAGAATCCACTAAAGGAGATGGGTTAGATAAAAAGGCACTTGGTCCCAACAATAATAATGGAAAGTGAGTCTCATGTGCATTGAATATAAAACCAATATGTATGTTATAATAGTTTGGATGCTTTTTGAATGTGATCTATGCTCAATTGAACGTGCAATATAAGTGACTCTATATGATGAATTGTTGAACTGCTTGTGTTATGTGATTGACTGAGCCATTGATAATGGTTACTCACTGAGTTTGCAAAAACTCACCCAAAATTTGCAATATTTTTTCAAGCTCAGAAGAGTTATCCCCTTAGGCAAATGGGAGTATACCTATAGCATTCAAGTAAGACATAGAGGTCAGGATCAGTTCACATTTGCATATGTATTTCTTATTTTTGTATTAGATTGTGTATTCCAAAATTATTGTACAATTTGTATTTGAATAATTCTGTATGTAATAACTTTCCAAAGTGGAAAGGATTGTAAATGAGATTTATCTTGAGTATAATAATAATAAATGTGATTTTGATGTTACTAAAGAAAATAATGGGCTTAATTTGATTATGGATTTTCGTATACGCGTGTATTAAGTTGAAAATTTTTGAAATAAGTTCAATTGTTGATTGTTCTAGCATGCCACCCTCACAGGGTACATACTTGGATATCACTTAGGATGTCGGGTACGTGTCTTGCGAGAACGGGGTTCTACAATTTCGTATTAGAGCTCATATTTAGTATCTTGTATGGGCATTTTTCAAAAATGTGTCAAGTTACATGCATTTTAGACATGTCTTAGCATGTGGTGGCAACTGACCCCTAGTCTAAGTCGTATATGTATGAGTCACACAAATGAGTATTTGTTAAGAATTTGAGCTGATAGAAATAATGAGAAGAATGATAATCTTTCAAAATGTGAGAAAATGAAAATTTGTGGATATTTAGAAATGAGAAATAGTATATAGTTAGATATGATAAATAAAGGTGTTAAACATTTCTATTAGTGAATGTATTATGAATATGATATCAATATTGTACTGTGGTAATATATCCACTAATGTGAAATAGATGTGAATATATTGTCGTGGACTGCTTAAGGAAAGAAGTGATATAAATATGAATGGCGAGATTTAAAGTGTACAAGCCAAGTTGAAAGAAAAAGAAATTTTCTTTTATGACCTTGAGAGGTTAAACTTGGACTTGAAATGAATGTTGGATAAATGTGATAAGAGTTATGATTTCGCATAATAATATGTCTGTGATATTGAGATTAAAATTTCATGATGATTTTGCATCTATAATTCTGAATGAATTAAGGATATACATATGGAAGATGAAATAAATCACAATAGGAAAATGAGATAGAAATGAGGAAGGAATAAAAGGGGAATGAAATAGACATGACTTTTCATGAGATGAATGATATATGTAGTAAGGAGAAAGTTAGAAATGCATACAAGATAGGATTTTATGTATGCAGGAGATTACGAAAAATATGATGAATCAAATAGGAAGAGTGAATGCAATCAATATGGTAGTTAAATTATTATGAAATGATGTAGCATTAGACTAAGTAAAATTTGGAAAATTAGAGTAGAATTGATGTTAGAATGTGTTTTATTATGAGAAAGAAAGTGCAGGGCACGATGGTAACTTGACAAAGATAGGTTTCTATCACGATCGTGACAGGGATACCATAATTGTGGACAGGAATAACGAGAGAAATATTATTTAGGATTAATTGAAATCAAGTATCATTAGTGTGATATATATAAGTCGGAGTATTGTTGGAAATAAATCTCGGGATAGAATGGGACGACCTTGATGATACACACCTAAGCATATGCGACAGTAATCATGTCTGCTACGTCCCTGAGTTTTGATGAATAAAACATTATAACTGTGTAAGAAATGATATAAATTGATCTTCTTGAGGTACTAAGAATGGTTGATAAGCAATGATAAAAACAATTGATTGATAAGGATTATATGAATAGTATTGATGATAGTGCCAAGAAATCTTCTTTCAAAGAAGAATTTCACCGAATTAGGTTAAACAAATTAGATAGTTTATTTTAAGAATGATGAATGAAAGAACATATCAAAAATGAATACATAATAAATCAAAAGTGAATATTGGAGTCATATCCCTAGCGGAGACTCAAGCATAAGAAGTAGAATATGCTATTGAAAGTGTATGCATTTTGTTTGATGTAAAGTATCCAACTATATAATTGGATTCTTGGATTTGAGATGACGTTCTTGTTAGTGTGTAGAGACTATAAGTCCATCTTATATTCTATGTAAATATGTTTGGGAGATACAAATTAGATCTGGCTAATGTGTTACCGACACAGGAAGCTAAAATTGCAAATAAATTGAAATATATGGAGAAACTAGTATGAATAAATAGACATTAGAATAAGTCAATGTGAAATCAGAGGAAATCAAATGAATTGATAAAATCATTCAAGAAAAGAAATCAATTGGGAAACCAAAAATAAATAACATGAGATAGTATTACCTCATTAAGGAATTACTTACTTAAGGAATTACAAGAACTAGTCATAGGCATATAGAGTTTTGGCACTATCTGTTTGAGTTAACAATGGCCCCGACAATGTGATAATATTGAAGAATGAAGTGTCCTAATTTGATTGGATTAATTAGTGATTATGATCATAGATGATATATTGCAAGTATTCTAAAAATTGATAAGAGTATTTTGAACATTTGAGGTGAAACTTATAAATCATAAGGGAAAAACAATTAGATGCCAATCTCAACAAGCATGAATCTTAGCTTGATTAAATAAAATATTGGGTTTTATAGCATCTGAACAGGTAATATTGAGAGACCCAAAAAGAAAATTAAGGTACTGATGAAGTGAGAAGCTCCAAGGAATATATATAAGATCCGAAGTTTTCTAGAATTGACTATATATTGGACTCTACCAGAAGTTGTTAAGGGATTTTTACTAATCTTAGCCCATTGATAAAAATGTTTGAGGAAAAACATGTACATCATATGAATGATGAATGTAAAGAGAATTTTAAGGAATTATAACATAGATGTTAATTATATCATTGGGGTTTCGAGATGTTGTAGTGTATAATGATGCTTCTGAAGTGAATCACACGTTAATATAAGGCTTATTATATGATATATGAATGCACGAGAAGGGGTGTATTCCCCTTTTTGAAAACTCTTTGAAAATGTTTTTGTAAAAATAGAACGTGTTCTTTCTCACAAGAACTACTAAAATTCAAAGTTGATTGTATTCTTCAAAAACTTGTTTGAAAACTTAGTAAAAACGAAACTTTTGAACAGCAAGAGAGATGAGGGTAGAGAGAAGTTGACACAGTAATTTTTATAATGGTTCACCCCAAATCATAGGCTACGTCTAGTCCTTAGATGTCTTTCTGAGATTTAACTACTTCTCAAATGTTACAAGTATTCTTTTACTCCGAGCCTCTTCAGGTCTCTTACAGTCAGTATTCTTTCACACTTAGCCTCTGCAGGCTATCTGTACTACTTTCTTACAGAAAGATTTTTTGAGCTTATGTTACAGTAGGATAGCTCTAGCTATTTGCACAATGAACTCTCAAGTAAGCTTTTGTTGTAGCGCGCGCGTAATGTTCTGTAATGTGATGTCACTCTGCAATCTTTGACTTCGACTCTTATTTATAGCCTTTGTTTTCAACTGCTTCTTGATTCTTACTTCTTGATTCTTGTTTCTTAAAAGAAGTAGTTAATTAGTTGAGTTCTGTAACTAACTCAAACTGATTCTTGATTCTGACATGATTGACTTCCGTCTACTTTCCATTGTCTGCTTTTGCTTCCTTCTGCTTTTGCTTCCGTCTGTTTTTGCTTCCGTCTATTTTTCTACTTCCGTCTATTTTTCAGCTTTCGTCTGCTTTTCAACTTCCGTCTGTTTTTCAGCTTTTGCCTACTTTTCAACTTCCGTTTGTTTTTCAACTTTCGTTTATTTTTTCAGCTTTCGTCTGCTTTTCAACTTCCGTCTGTTTTTCAGCTTTTGTCTGCTTTTGCTCAAGATTATTTGTTATTCATCAAAATCATATACGTAAAGTCATTTTGACTTAACATTCTCCCCCTTTTTGATGATAACAAATACTCATACAAGTAAAATGAAAAGCTTATCTCTTCTTCAAACTTCACCAATTTCTGCTTACACTTCCTTCCCTTATCTGTTTCCTTCTTCTACAAAAAATTCTTCTCCTTCGTTCACCCTCTTTAATTTCTACATGAGTTTCTCCCCCTATTTGTTATTAATCAAAAGGATTACGACCGATGATACTTCAACAATTCTTTCACCATTTCCTTCAACTCCTTGACTTCTCTCCGTAGGTGAATAACTTCTACTTGCAAGTCAAAAGAGAAGGATGGTCGGTCATCATCCCTTAGTTGTTCTTCTTCAAAGGCAATTGTGGTAGTGTATGCATCTGAAGATGGAACATAGTCTTCAATAACCTCTAGGGTAGGAGGTTGAACCGATAGATTGGGCTCAGGAAGGTCTAAGTCATAAGGAGCTGGTAGCCTAAGAACTTGTCTTCCATGCAGGGATAGGGCTTC
>JAOSBK010003899.1:0-13600 GCA_027568895.1 Erythroxylum shatona
ACCGGGAAATGTCATGAATGCATGTACAGTCATTTTCATGTGCAAAATGTACTGTTCACGTGTATGTGTATGTTATAGAATGCATGAGCATGAGATGTGTTTTCCTAATTTCTCTGATTGATCTCACATATACCAATTTCTAGGGTTCAACCCTTTGTATGGAAACAAGATGTTACATACAAAGCATAAATACTAACTAAGGAGTTCATAACAATGTAGCTAAACATAAGTAAACTACTCCACTTTGAAGCTCATTGAACTCAAGCCATTGCTACATCTTCAAGAGGAAAAGGTGCTTAGCAAAGCATTGCTTTGGGAGGATTAACAACTGGAAACCCACCAAAAGCATCCATGGCAGTAACAACTGATGAAGGTGGTGATGAAAAATGGAAGAAAGGTGATGGATGATGGTCGAAGTTGAGAGAGAGAGCTGAGAGTGTGAATATGTCGTATCTGTATTGTTGTTGTTGACTCTTAACCTAATTTGGTAGGTTTTCAAACGAAGGATGATTGGATCGGGTCGCACAGTGAGTAATTTTTTCGAAAATGGTTCAGGTTTTCATTTTCCAAAAGGTTTTGCTTCATTGCTGGTTCCTTCACCATGATGAAAGAATTAATCTTCGTCGCAGTGAACTTTTCCTAAAAATTCATCTGGGTTTCTTCATATTTCACTGCGGTGATAGATCCATTTCGCCACGGTGAACTTCCTGTTGCGCCTATTCTCTTGTTGACTTCACTTCAGCCTTCTTTGACTCTACATCTTCTTCTTGAGTCCCTTCTCCTTGAGTCCCCTACAATGAACAATGGTCGTTTGCAGTTTCAATTATTCTTAGAAAATTAATTAGTGTAATTAATGTTGATTTGTGACAATTTTTACTCTCAAACTACATAAAATAAAGGCACACACTCAAGAGTCAATTTAAGCATAAATTCCAGAAATATGAGTCAAAAAGTGTAGTAAAAGTCATAAAAATGTCGCCAATTTATATAATAAACTTGGGCTTAATCACCTCTCTATGTTTCTTATAACTCGAAATTACTTGTAAACTCGTCTCCTTCCTATTTTTCTTCCATTCATGTCCTTATATAGGTAAAAATTATGGTCTCTAGGATATACATGGTCATACAGGTGACAATGTATCTCTAAAAATACCTAAAATTTTATTTTACATGGGAATAGAGACTTACATGGTCCACATATACGGGATTGTAACTTCACACTACCAGAAACAATATTCATCAAATCTCCATATGTTTATATAGAGATACATATTCATGTAGGTCTAAATTGCTTCAAATCTTCATTCCATACCATAATTTTATTTGAATTTTTCTCCTGTTGGTCCAAGAAGGCAATTATCACCTACAAAGACACTTGAAGTGGATTAAGTACCAAAGATACTATAAAATTATTAAATCCCAGTTTCTTAAATAAGTTACATGGCATTAATTTAATGCTAGCCCCTAAATCAGCTAAGACTTTCTCTAGTGACCAATTACCAATAATAGGGATAGTAAAACTTTATAAATATTTAAGCTTCTCTGGTAACTTGTTTTGTAACATCACTGACCACTCCTCATTTAGCCTCACAGTAGCCAATTCCTTTAACTTCTTCTTATTAGATCATAGCTCCTTTAAAAATATTATGTACTTAGGCATCTGTGCTAAAGTTTCAATAAGCAGTAAGTTAATATAAAGTTATTTAAATAGTTTGAAGAATTTACCGAATTGCTCATCGATGCTATCCTTCTTCAACTTTGCTAGATATGGTATGATGCGCTAGAATTCTTTAGTTTTCAAAGGATAGTCCATGTCTTTGGTATTCTCTTGACTCTTCTTGTAATCCTCCTCTTTCTTTTAGGTTCTATTTCTTCTTGGAACTCCTTTTTGCTTCTAAGTGTGACTACCTTCATATGCTCCTTAAGATTTAGTTTAGCAATACTTAGTAGATCCCCCTTTTTCCTTTCAGCTAGGATCGTTGCCAGATGGTCGAGTTGAATCTCCAAGTTATGTATGGAAGTTTGTTGTATTTAATGTTTTTCCTTTGATTCCTGAATGAATTCTATTATCATTTCATCGATACTAGGCTTCTTGGGTTGCAATGCTTACTGCTGGAATCCAGGTTAAGAGTTGTTCCTTGTCTAGCCCTTATTTACCCATAAAAACTTTGGGTGATTTCTCCAACCAAAATTGTATATGTTACTATATCGATTATTTTAAGGTCTCAGAGCATTCCCCAAATAGTCCATATGTTTAGGCTGAACTGTAACACCCATATACCCCCTAGAAGGATATATGGATGGCACACAAATTATTAAAAACAAACCTAAGCATTCGATGTCTTCCATAAAACAATTCAGGAAAACATACATTATATTACATTGAACATAATACAAACTTGTTTTAAATCCCAATCCAAACTAAAATATAGTTATTACAAACTTCATGCAAATTCAAATTCATATACATCAGATTACAGGCCAAAATCAAACTCAAAAGTACATTTTGATCAAAATAAATCTCATACTCCTTTGGCCATTGCGGTTGACTTGTCCCAGTCTTTACAAACGTCTCTCAGAAGTTACACGGGGTAAATTCACCATGCTAAGCATATAGCTTAGTGAGTAATAACTAAACTATGCATAAACTAATAATTAGTCATACTGAATCAAGTTATAGCATGAGAATTCATTAAAAGTTTGTCTTAACGAAAAATGTAGACATCATGAATTTTCAAAATAGTTTGCATAGATAATAGAACTAAGTATCAGAAGAAGGCATAATCCCATCAGATCAAAACATAATTTTGTTTATATCAAAATCAAACATATCTCAGAATACAAAACTAGATAACTGTTAATCCATCAATAGAAGTGGGTAATGGGACTTATATGAGAGATACCATAATTAGTATCATAAACCAGGAGAGAGTTACGTCTCAATAACAGGAGACATTGAACTATAAATAACAAATAACACTGACGTGTCAGTGATAGGAGACACCGAAGTGTCACAGGAGCTGCTGCAGAACCTTGTAGGCATGCCTATTTACTCACAACTAGGACTCATTAGTTTTAAAATAAAACAAAGTCATTTCAAGACATTTCATGTGCAAAGCAAGTAGTCAATCATATTCACATGCATGTAATACTTCCAATGATATAAACATACATCAAATGCCTTGGACAATCATTATCTAGAATTTAGAACACAATCAGCATAAATCAAGTTCAAAAAGTAGAACAAAGTAAGGTGTGACCATCTAAGATTACTCACAATTGTTCTCTTAAGCCTATTGCATTGACGTTCCGGCAATATCCAGAAGTGATCGCGCTACTTGCTCTCCTATATACATTAAAACAATTTCACATTAATGTACTGCTTATGTAATTAAGTAAACATATGTATAAATGTATCATGTATCATTCATGTGCAATGACAAATTCTCGGGTATATTTTTGTAACAAATTGATGCACATATCAATTGTACTCCAATTGTGTCAAATTCACACACTTAATTAATATTCCAGCTTTTGCTGGAAGCACCTCATTTGAGTCAAATTTGCGTAATCAATAAGATCACGAAAATGATGTATTTACATAACACTTTCTTCTATAAAATTGTTTTTCTATGTTTTAAGTTTCTAATTATACTAAAATCATACAATTTGTTTTATTATTCAATGAGTTAAGCTCAAAATATCACAAATGGTGTACATTTGAAATTTTGGCTAGAGCATGATCATGCATTCAAGTTTTACATCCCATATCTCTCAATTACAATATCACAAAATTATAGACTTTATGCCAATTTAAAGGTAAGAGACTATGTAAAATTTTGATGAAGACACTTTAGCCTAATTATGCCTAAATTAATACAGTTTATTCAATAAAAATAGGACATGATTCTTGTCTCTGGTAGTGTTGCAGCCTAAGCTAAGACTCAATTTCATGCCAATTTTGAAAGTCTTAGATACAGAATTAAAATTCTACTACTGCAGGAAAGTTGTATACATATGTCTTAAGTTTAATCTGAATTAAGAATCAACTTATTTGTAAATCTACAAATTAAAATATAATCAAAATACTAAAGCATGTTCAATGAAAATTCTCTAGTTCATAACATTCCAGCACATTTCCTCACTTTCATCCAATCAATCTTTCCCAAATCAATTTAGATGGCTCTAAATTTTTATGGAGAGGAAAATTATGTCTTAGGAGTGTATTGGTTCAATTTTCAAGTCATTTGGAGGTCGAGAGACAAAGTTATAGCAAAAAAGAGTTAGAATTGTTCAGTATCAGAAAGCTTAAATGTGCGCTACCACCTTCTATAGTAGAACCACAATTTTTGCACTTTAATTCTCCAGATTTTTTTCACATAAATGCTTCTCCATCTTCTTCCTTTCTTCTACTTAATCCCTCATCACAAACTTAGGCCCTTACATTTACTCGTTTATTTCACTTGCTTATCATCACAACTTATTCTTAACACAACTCAAATTCAAGTTTATATTCAAACAAGAAAAACTGATGTATGCCCGTATTACACCATTTTCAACTTTCTCTCACTACTACACTATGTGTTTCTTATGAACTTATTCTTCACAACCACTCTACTCATCCAAAATCTCTCTACTTACATAACTCATGCATGAATTCATTTTAACATTAACACATCATCAAAATCATTTACACAGTACCTAGAAAACTAAACCACAACTTACTTGATTTTTCTGAAAACTCTTCAATAGTGAGAGTGAAGAATAGGGTTCGATGGAAGGTAATAACAAGACCAAAGACAAGCAAATTCCTAATTGGACTGAATTGTTTAGTTTGTATAGGTTAACACTAATGTAAAATCAAAAACAGTAGTCGGTGATGAATGTTCAGTGATTTTCAATGAACACCTACATAATCCAAAGAACAACAAAAGCTTCAGTGATTTTGCCTTCTAACACACATACTTCCATGTGTTGTTATCATATTAACACATGGCTCCATGCATGACTCCCATTTTCCTTTCATGGAAGCTGTCACATGTCTCCAACATGTTAGACCATTTGTCACACAATGAATAATGCCAAATGTCAATAATTTTTAGGCTTAATCACACTAATTTTTTTGTACCACTTAACTTATCACATGACAATTTTCCTAGTCCAAAATTCAAAATAATCCAATTTTTCAAAAATTTCCTAAAATTCACCAAAAATTCCAAAATAATAATAATAATAATCACCAAATAAATATTTGACAAATAAAAACCACAATTCTATTTTTAATCAAAATTTTAAAACCAATTATACTCAAAATGTCAATGAATGCATGTACAATTATTTGTATGTGTCAAAAATACATATACATATATAAGTGACTACTCAAATATGCAAAGCATACAATGTATTGCTAATCCTTCAATATTCTAGCCCCTAATATAGGACGTTACATGAACTAATTCACACTCTTTTCCTTAGTGTTCTAGCCTGCACAACTCACATTACATCACTAGACCTTGTAGAGCCATTGTAAATATACTTATCTTTATACTCAAGGCTTCCACTTGGTTTTCCAACTATGCCACTGTTTCCACTTCATACACTTAAAATAACATATTAGTTTGTGCTTTAGATAAGCACCACTAATAGTTATCCATGGTCATATCCTCTATCAGGTCTTGAGCCACCTCTCGTGTGTTATTGTTAAGCGTCCCTCCAGTTGCCACATTAATAGAATGCCTAGCTTTGACTCAACCCATTGTAAAACATTTGGATTTGTATCCACAGCTGCAGTCCATGGTGTGGGCATCGTCTCAGCATCTCCTTGAATCTCTCCTATTTATCATATAAAGATTCCCTTAAGCTTGGGAGTATGAGAAGTCATTCCTTAGTTTCGCAGTCTTTGCTAGTAAGAAGTATTTTTAAAAAAATTTCTCTGCCACTTGTTCTCATGTAGTCAATAAAGAGCATGGCTTGGAGTTTAACCTGTTGAAGTTATGTAAATATAGTGCCTTGGAAAGCAAGTGTGTTTACTTATAAATTAATTTTCTTCCAGTTACTTTTATAATGAAAATATTTATTATTAATAAAACAAAAGAGTTTGGTTTTTATGAGTATTATATATCTAGTCATAAGGTACTGAGATTCTTTTGTAAGTAATATAAATATACATAGAGATGTATGGGAAACATGTATATTATAAGAATCTAAAACAATGGATTCACAGTTGAATAATCAAGTTGGTCGCTTGATTATGGTTTAGACTGTAGTGTTGTGATTTAGCTTCGTGCAAGTAAAGGACTTTACTTCAAGGGAATGATGAGTTTTATATCATGATAGTAGTTAACTATCAATAATGGAACTATTAAATGAATCTGGAATCAAGTATATTTTAAAGAACAAAGTGGGTCATTACTTTAATCTTAAAACATACACTTAAGCATTTGTTTATTGTGGACCATAATCTTAATGAGTCGTGAACTCATATATGTTTCATTATAATTTTTGATATGATCATAATGGATTTTTACAACGTATCAATCCAGTGTCTGCATGTTGTAATTATTAATTGAAACATGTATCAGGAAACATTCACTCAAATAAAGAGTTTATAGTGATATCATCATTTCTAGATGTTTTATAGAGATTGGTGATTAAACTAGCGCCAGTAGTTTGATGGACTAGCTACCCATCAGCTCTTAACACTAAGATGAGATCTTGTATGTTAATCACCATATAGAATAAAATGAGAGATCTAGAAGGAAAAGCCAACATAAGGGCAAAAGGGTAATTTTAACCTTTATTGTGCAGATGGCTATAATACGGTTCAAATCAGAGTTTGCAATTGGACATCATATTTGAAACATGTGTTCTCATAATATTTACTAATTCAAGAATTCAACTAAATTGTCTTTAATGGAATGACATTTATTTAATAATTTGGAATTAGTTCTAATGAGATTAAAATAATTCTAGGCTTATTAGAGCTTGAATTATAAGTCCAATTTGATTCCCTATTTGGCTTCTAGGAAGGTTATCAAGCAAAGTAAGAAATATAAATAGAGGTTTTAAAGCCTATGATTGAATGTTAGGCTTAGACTAATTAAATGTTAATTAGAAGACCAAATGAACATTTAGAAATGGGCTAGACTTTAGTTTAATTTGATTAATTAGTTAATTAAATTAAAACAAAGTTATTAAAGAAAAATAGAGGAGGAATTTTGGTTTTATTGGGCTAAATGTTCAACAGCACATTTAGCATTGATTTTCTATATTAAAGATGGTTTTAACATGCTTTATCATCATTAAATGGAGTAATGATGTTATCATTAAATGGTTTAATGGTTGTCTTTTAATGATAGCATGTAACCTTTTAGCATTCATTAGATTAAAGAAGAAAGAGGAACATTTGATGGACTATCTTCCTTCTTTCATCATAAAACCGAAAATGATATATCTCATTTAGGTTAATAGTATTTTCATATAGCCATTTAAAGAAAAATGAGAAGAGCCTCATTTGTTGTCTTCTTTATGATTGATTAAAGAGTGAAGTGATGCATTTGATGCAAATCTCTTCTTTCTTTTAATGTTAACTGAAATTAAGAAGGAGTGAGAAGGTGTTCTTGCATTTTTTCACTCTTTCCCTCCTATTTTGCATAGTATAGCTAAAAATTGCATGAGAGGTGTCTCATCTTCGGCTTCATTCTTCTAAGGAAAAAACTCTTCAAGTTTTTCTTCTTCTTTCCCACCAAAGGATCTTGTTAACCTAGTTGTCCAACGAGAACAAGTGGTAGATGGGATTACTCGAGGATACAATAATGAGAAGAGGATACATCACCTTAGAGTAGATACATTACCGAGCATAGTATAGCATAGCGAAGAGTTAAAGCTATAGTAAAGGAGCCAGTAATAATTTTCATCTTGCATTTATGCAAATGATTATCCTTATACCGTATGATGTATGGCTATGCATGTTGATTTGGTTATATTGCTTCCGCTGCAACTTTGATTTCTAAAAAGTTTTGAAATCTAACATTTTATCCAAATTGTGCATGCTTTATTTTTCCGATCCAACAATTAGTATCTATTTTCTTATGCATGCTTTCGGTTCCAATAAGTGATGCATGGGTTAGTAATCATTTTTGTATGCTGCATATATTTATGTGGTAGAAATATATATAGTGTATGTTTTGCTCTTTTGGTTTGTAACAAGGAGGGTGTCCTATCATTATCATGTTTCCTCCTTGGTTTCATCTTTATGTTTTCTTTGATTATGTAATGTACAAAATCATGTAATGATGAAGATGAAGAAGTGGTGGATGAAGAAATGAAGAGGTAAGGTTTTAGTTTTGTTTAAAGTGTATTGGCAAAGTTTCAGTTGATAGAAAACCAAAGTGTTGGAATTTTGTGTTGACAAAATTTTGATTTTAAGACACAAGTTTCGGTTTTGATTAAAAATAAGTGCTGGATTTTTTGTTTCATATAGACAAGTTTCAGTTTTGATGAAAAACAAGTGCTAGATTTTTTGTTTCATATGGACAAGTTTCAGTTTTGATGAAAAACTAGTGCTAGAATTTTTGTTTTCAAAATGACAAATTTGTTTATATGAAAATAAAAATTTTGTAAAAGAAAAACCATTACACACTTTTTACAGAATGGGTCGGTTTCGAAGTGGAGGATCCAAGTCCAAAAAGAAACAGTTGGGCTTAAAAGCCTTGTAATTGTTTTTATGTTTCTAGGATGGACAATCAAAAGCTGCTTATTAATTCGTATGATGAATAGATAAATGAATGTAAATAATATGTGATATCAAATGATTGCAAGTCATTTAAAAAATTGTCAATCCTAGGCTTTGCCATGCATTCATTATGTATGAGATGTATAATGAAACAATATAGGGTGGATAATAAATTGCATTTAGACAAAATGGTATTTATTAAAATTTAAAGCCCAAAAAGATTGAGTGGGAGAGGATGCTGATGTGAGAGTCCACGGTCTCTATATAATGGTCCATTTTGCATGTGGTGAAGTGTTACTCCCCACTGGAGGGTATGAATCCTAGATCTTGCATGGTTTGGGTCTCCTTAAGGATAAATCTATTTATTGGTAACAAATGTGACCTCCCATTGAGGCATGGTTTGCAAGTACCTTTAGTGGATGAATCAAATGGTAACACACTCAACATATTTTATCAATAACCTACCCACCGTAGCTCTATTGGTAAAAGTATGGACCAAATGATGACATTTCTTTAAAAGTTAGGCATGAAGATGCTTGGTAGTTTTTTTAGTGGGAGGGTCCTACTTTTTTTAAATAGATAAGATGACCCACCATCACTTAGTCTGTTATAGATAAGAAAAATAACCGTTGTATAAAGTTTTAAATTTTTTAAGTTTTGTTAAATATATCATCATGCATACATGCATCATGATTTTATACAAACTTTCAATATTGTTGACTAGTATGCTCATGTTTTAATCATTTATTTTTCAGACATAATCATTACAAAAGGAATCCACTCACTTTGCTCTTGAAAAGTAACAAATTGGAAAATGAATAACCTTGAAATTGTTCTTCAATATGAATGAATTTTACAGGTATTAACTGAAATGAGTCTACACCTCTAGGTGGAGATTCAACTACTAATCTAGTCTAACAACATGAGCGATGGCAGAATGCTAATAAGACTACTAAGTGTTATATTCTAGCTTCTGTCAGCAGCATGTTGCAAATGTAAATTGCTCATATAAAAACTACTAGTGTAATGGTCCATCACCTAAATGAGATGTTTGGTGTGAGGACCACGTCTGCAAGGGTGAAAGCTATCTAAACCTTTCATAATCTCAGACAAAAACTAGTGAACCAGTGTGAGATTACATGCTTAAGGTAATCTCTATGGTTACTAAGGCTGAGATGCTTGGGGTAGATATGGATGCGAACATGCAGATGATTATGATCATTAATAGCTTAAACTCTTCTTTTCAGCAGTTTAAGTTGGATTATGAGTTCAATAACAAGGATTACATATTAAGTGAGTTGACGAATACCCTCCAGAGTATGGGGGAGATATTAAATATAAAGGCTCATACTTCAGAAGCTAATGTAGCATCTTCTTCTAAACCCAAGGGTAAGGGTAAGCAAAAAAAAAGGGTCTAATGAAAAAGAAGGCCCAAATAGGGGTCAAGGCCCAACCTGTGAAAAAGAAGGCCAAAGAGAACATCAAGGGAAAGTGTTTCCACTATGATGACATGGGCCACTGGAAAAAAGACAGTCCAGTCTACCTTGAGTCCCTCAAAAGCAAATAAGGTAAGGGTTTTCTAAGTTTGTTAGGAACAAGAAATGTGGCGGATTTATCTTATTATTAGATATTAGATTTAGGAGCCACTAACCATATTTGAAATTCTTTGCAGGGGTTCCAGAAGAAAAAGACTACCTAAATGCCAGTTTCAAGTCAAGATAGCAGATGGATCCTATATTTCAGCAGAATCAATGGGAGTAGTTATCTTGGACTTTCTTAGTGGTCATAGGTTATATTTAGAGAACATTTATTACATGCCAATGATTATAAAGAACATGATTTCTATTTTTGTCTATAAAATCTAGTTAGCAATAATGTTGTTTCAATTTATGAGAATAAGATTTATTTGTAATGCAATAATTAAACAAGGATTGTTGTTTATAGAACTTATGACAAGCTCACTAAACACCACAGAATTGATAAAACTGAGACAATGTAATGTCTCTAGCATTAATTCAAATTATTTGTGGCACTTAAGAATGGGTTTTATCAATTAAAAAAGACTTGATAGGTTAGTAAAGGATGGGATCCTTATGGTCTTGGATAATGATCCATTACCCACCTATGAATCTTGTATTGAAGGAAAAATGACCAAAGCCTCATTTCCTTCCAAAGGAAATAGATATGAATCCACGTTGGAGCTAGTTCATACTGATGTGTGTAGGCCAATAAACGTACAAGCTAGAGGAGGTTATGAATACTTCATAACCTTTATAGATGACTACTCTAGACATGGCTATATGTATTTGATGCATAAAAAGAGTGAGTCCTTTGAAAAGTTCAAAGAATTCAAAGCTGAAGCTAAGAACTAGCTAGGCAAGTCATTAAAACAACTTCGATCGGATCAAAGGGGTGAGTACTTATTTGGAGAGTTCCAGTAATATTTAATTGGAAATGGAATAGTTTCTAACTTGTCAACTCCTCGAACACCTCAACAGAATGGTATAGTAGAGAGGAGAAATAGGACTCTATTGGAAATGGTAAGATCAATGATGTCTTACACTAACCTTCTAGAATTGTTCTAGGGATATTCCATACAAACGACAATCTATCTTCTTAACTTTGCTCCATCCGCCTAAAACACCTAGGGAGTTGTGGATTGACTAAGTTCCTTCATTGAGGCACTTAAGAACATGGGCTGGGCAGCCCCAAGTCCTTAAGATGGAATCAAGGTTAGAAGTATGTTTGTTTATAGGATATCCTACAGGTACTGTTCTTACTGCCCTCAGGATAGAAAGGCCTTTGTGTCAGTAAATGCAACCTTCCTAGAGGAAGACTTTGTGAGAAATCACAAAGGAAAAAGTGACGTAGTACTCAAAGAGTTAGCTATTTCATCCAAAATAATAGTTGATTTGGATATAGTAGAACAAGATGTCGATATGGATTCAAGAATTGAATCGGAAGAGCAGCCTGAACATCAAGTAATGCTTAGACATAGTGGGAGGGTTGTAAGACAACCAAATAGGTATCTAGGTCTAGGAGAAGGCATTATAGCCATCTCAGACCAAGAATAAATAGATCCCATTACTTATACACAAGCTATTAATGATGTTGTTGCAGAAACATTGTTCTAGGCGATGGACTCAGAAATAGATTCCATGTATGCCAATGAAGTCTGGATCCTTATAGATCTACCACCAGATGTAAAAACCATAGGATGTAAAGGGATCTATAAAAGGAAAAAAAGGATCATATGGAAAGGTAGAGACCTTTAAAGCTAGATTGGTAACTAAATGCTATACTTAAAAGGATGGTATAGATTATGAGGAGACATTTTCTCTGGTTGCCATGCTTAAGTCCATCAGAATTCTTTTGGCCATAGTAGCCTATTTCGATTATGAAATATGACAAATGGATGTCAAGACCGCATTTCTTAAAAGGGATATTGAGGAGACCATTTATATGGCCCAACTAAAAGGATTCATTGAGCCAGGTAATGGGCATAAGGTATGCAAATTGCAGAGGTCCATTTATGGGCTTAATCAAGTGCTTGGAACATTAGGTTTGATAAGTCTATCAAAACTTATAGGTTTATACAAAACCAAGATGAGCCTTGTGTCTATAAAAGGATATAAGAGGCAAGGTTATTTCTCTAATCTTGTATGTTGATGACATTATACTCATTGGGAATGATGTAGGAATGTTATCTACAGTTAAGGGATGGTTGAATGAACAATTCTTAATGAAGGAGTTAAGAGAGGCTAGCTATGTTCTAGGGATCAAACTTATAGGGGATCGTAAGAACAAACTGATAGCCTTGTCTGAAGTAACCTACATTGAGAACATGCTCAATAAGTTTGCATTGCAAGATTCCAAGAGAGGTTTCACACCTACTCGACATGAAATCAAACTTTCAAAGGAGCAAGCAACTAAGACCCAAGAGGAGGTCGAACGCATGCATAACATTCCATATGCTTCAGCAGTTGGAAGTTTAATGTATGCTATGCTTTGTACTAGATTGGATATCTGCTACGCAGTACGATTGATGAGTATATTTCAGTCTAATACAAGAATGGAGAGTAGGACAGCAATGAAGTGCATACTGAGGTATTTTCATACGACAAAGAACTTAATGCTTGTTTACTCCAGAGGTGACCTTATTTCGACAGGTATACAGATTCTGATTTTTAATTAGATGTTGATTCAAGGAAATCAACTTCTGGTTCTATATTTATTTTAGGAGGTAGACCCATAGCCTAGAGGAGTATCAAGCAATCTTGTGTTGCTGATTCGACTATGGAGGTTGAGTATATTGCTGCTTATGAAGCATAAAATGAAGCAGTCTGGCTTCGTAAGTTCCTAAATGATTTAAAGGTAGTTTCTGAGGCAGAAAAGGCCATTACACTATATTATGATAATAGTGGGGTAGTGGCTAATTCTAAAGAACCTCGGAACCATAAAACTGTCAAACACATTGAGAGAAAGTATAATCTTATAAGGGAGATAATACAACGTGGTGGGGTGAATGTGGTAAAGATTCCCACATAGCAAAACCTTACTAATCCATTAACGAAAACATTGTCTCAAAAGAGTTTTGAGGGTCATCTAATAGGGATGAGAATGAGGGATATATCAAACTTTCTTTAGGGCAAGTGAGAGATTATTGGAGTTATATAAATATAGTGCCTTGGAGAGTAAGTGCATTTACTTATATCTTAATTTTCTTCCAGTTACTTTTATAATGAAAATATTTATTATTAATGAAACAAAAGAGTTTGGTTTTATGAGCATTATATATCTAGTCATAAGGTACCAAGATTCTTTTGTAAGTAATATACATATACATAAAGATGTATGGGAAACATG
>JAOSBK010003916.1:0-13599 GCA_027568895.1 Erythroxylum shatona
ATATATGTGTATGTGTTATGTGACTGGGTGAGCCATCGAGGATGGTCACTCACTGAGTTCGCAAAACTCACCCAAAAATTGCAACTATTTTTCAGGATTAGAAGAATACCCCGTTAGGCCAACGGGAGTATACCTATGGCATACAAATGAAGAATAGAGGTTGGGATCAGTTCGCGTTTGCATTGCATTTCTCTATTTTATATTGAATTGTATCTTCCGCAACTTATTGTGTAAATTTGTATTCTAAAATGATTCAAGTATTTTGTAATTGTGCGAGGGCCCGAAAGGCTATTTGAAAATGTTTATGAATGAATGTGGGCCCAATTAGAGTAATGACTTTCGCAAAATGTGTCACGAATTTCAAAAAAAAAGTACCAACTTTTGAATGATTGAGTGCTCTAGCACATCACTCTCGCGGGGCACGAACTCAGATATCACCATCGATGTCGGGTTCGGGTCATTGCGGGAGTGGGGTGCTGCAATAAGTCTTATTCAATAGTTCAGAAAATAGTTAAAAAGTCTCGTCAACCAATTCAACTTATGAATTCAACTGAGAGTTATTGAACTATAGTGATACCATTCTATTAGAGGTTCTTTTAGCAATGATGGATCTATGGAAGAAAGAGCTATTTCTATCCACATTCTTTAACCATTCTAGTCTCGATCTCTACTTCATCAAGGAAAAATCATACCAAAGGGCTTTATAATAATCGTGGAGAGCATCTTTCTCCATTTCTTACAGCTGACTAGTTGCAGGATTATTGTAAATTTGGTGTTGAATATTATCTAAGTGACATTTAGTAGTGTTTAACAGATGGTGTGTGTTGTCAATACTGTCTTTAAAAAATTTTTTATTTCCATTCTAATGAGGCCCATTTTCCTGTAAAAGATGTACTTATTTCTTCTTGCTCTATAGCCAATCAATTGGTTTTAGTTTAGTGAAAAATAATTTAAAGGCATTTTTATCTTATACATATTTAGATGTATATGATAAAGTCCATGGTATAATTATACATTGCAAATGAAATTATAATGAGATTTATATTGCATTTATATATTATCCCTAAATTGTTCTTAGTCATTTTTCTATTAAGAATGGACATTAATAAAATATAAAAAGGCTAACACATATTATGTTTTTCCTTATAAAAGAAGTAGTTAATCTCATAGGCAAAAGTATGGAGATACTTAAATAAACGTGTGCGTACTTGTTAAAGAACAAGTTCACTGAACTAACATAACATGAGAAATCCATTTGGAACATTACTTATATGTCTGTAGAAATTTTCATTGTGATGATTGTATAAATAATCTTATAACTTGAGGCCTCTAAAGTTATCTTGTATTTGAATTGACATGTTTTGATACTACTTATAATCTACTCTAATGATAAGTTGTTCAATTGGTACTCATTGGATGTAGCGTGAATTATATAAAGGTAGTTATGTGATCAAGATAGGATTCGTCACTATAAAGTAATTAGGGAGAATGTTTTGTTATTCTCGATTAGTATTGACTTGGGAAATCCTTGGCCAAGGTGGAATGATGCTTTGTAAATAGTTTACAAATGTCATTAATTGAGTCAACAGCTAATGGTGGAGAACTAATATGATTGGACTCAAAAAAGTAGACATTAATTCCATGCTCTGTCTAATCGAAACATTATATGATGAAAGAATTAAATTATATAAAAAATCATACCCGAAAAGGTTAGTCAAAACCACTTTGACATTTTTGAATATTTGGGTGGTTATGATGCGTTGTTAGAAATTATTTAATTAGAGATAAATTAAAAAGAGTTTTAATTTATTTAATCTTAATTAGGAATTAGAATTATAATTTATAGTCATCGTCAATATATTTGGGATCCTAATAGGTCACACATGTAGAACACATTGTGGTGAGCAAAGATATTTTAATCAAGTTAGACTTGATTGTAAAGTTTGAGAAACTTTATAATTAAATATGAGATATTTAATAAATAAGGATTAATATTAAATATTGAATCTTATTTGGGCACAATTGGTATTTAATTAAAATTATTTGTAATTTTAATTAAATTTTAATCTCAATTAGAATAAATTTTAATTAAATTACTAAAATGTCTAAAATTTATTATAAATAGGCTTACACTTTGACGAAACTAGTACTTCTTACTTAACCCTCTCTATAAGAGTTACAGAGTTTTCTTAACCAATTCTATGGATACTGTTAGAGATCATACACTTGTGCGGCTAGGGTGGTTAAGATGGATAGATTTTTGAAATGGTTCGAGGGATAAGATAAAATAAGGATCAAGTTTCAAAATTAGTTATGAATCACGATTCATACTTTATTATAATTTATGTGTTAATAATTTTATATAGTTAAAGTGATATTGATTTTTGAGAAATCAAATTACAAAAAGTTTTGTAATTTTTCCACTATAGTCAGGATTAGATCCCGTCCCAATTTTCCAATAACACTGCTTAGATCCAAATAATCTTGCTCTCAATGCTTTCCAAATGGCATCTTTAAAGCTTGCCACATTAGCTAGGAAGACATTGAATTTGAATGGCTTCCTAGGATTAACTACACCAGTCTAAGTTAACATCGATGTATGATCTGATAAGTTGTTGCAAGAATAAGTGGAGAAACAGTTAGGGAACTTCAGCATCCATGAGTATTTTCCAAGCTATGCTCTAACTTTTTTCCTAATAGAATATCCACTAGGCTATTTGTTGTGATTGTATTATTTGGAGAGATAGTTAAGTTTATGTTCTTCTAGAAATATTTATGTGGAGCCAACGTAGAGAAAGGTTTGTAACAGTTTTTTTCACTTTAAAAGAACAGAATTATAGTGAACTCAATATATAAGGTGCTTAAGGATATGATGTGGGTTTAAAGAGGGAACTTATCATTCAAAGGCACTTATAGGGGATAAAATGGATGATTTTAAAATATGATAGCTTTTTGACAATGATTTAGACATCTAATTTATGTGAATATGCAAGAACTCTAAATTTATAAAATAAGAGCTTCATTTGATCTATCAACTTTCACTCTAGATGCACATTTGTCTATGAATTTTTATTTTTGCAAATGAATCTCCAACTTTTCTTAAATTTTCCTTTTAACTTAAAATTCTTCCTACTATAGTAAGTGATCTACACACTTTAAATTTTGATGACATAGTGATCTTCTAAGATTTGGAAAATAAGTTTACTAATATACCTTTAAAAATCATTTGAAAAAAGTGATTAAAAAGGTCCATTAATGTTGACTAAAAATGTAAATTTATCTTTAGAAGTATAAGTTTATTAATTTTTAATTCTACCTTTTGCACTAATATAATTTATTGTATAGATCAACTAAGTTTATATTTTATAAGACTAATAGTGGTAGGTTGCATAATATTTTATTGGGTAGTTTAGTATGTGTTTAGTTCTTAAATTGAATGATTAGTGTATGTTTAGGTTAGGATTATGTTATTTAATTAAATGTTTGTGTTTTGAGTATTATATGGGTTAGAGCATGCTTTTGAGCTTTGATTTTGTGTATTTAAGGTGTCTTAATGTATTTGTTAGTGATTGAGAACAGATATGGCCAGACCCAGGCCTACGATCTCGACAGAACCAATTAGGGGAGCCACAATTGTGGCTTTGTCTTCCACAATTGAGATAGAGAGTTAAATGCTTAAAATAGAAAAGACTATACAAAGAAAGAGAAATAACCCTCAGGGGAGCTCCAATTTTTGCCACTTTGGGCAAACTCAAAGAAGAAAGAAGAAGAAGAAGAGAGAGAAGATCAATATGAGGACAAAGGAGTGGGCTTCTCTTACTACTGCTTTCCCGAGTGACCCTGATCTCATCTAAGTGACATTTTCTTTTCATCTTTGTTATTTTTTTCCTTTGAATATGTAACATGGATATGATGATGTTGATAGATTTAGGATTAATGATGATGTTCTAACTTTTCTTTAGGGATTTAAACTTAATTCAATATTAATCTAGTTGTTTTTGTGTTAATTCATTTGGGTGATATGAATATTTGTTGTAACTTCATGCTTTGGTAATAAATCGAGAGAGTGAATTGAATGCAAAATGATTGGGTTAGTTAATGAGAATTAAACAACCCAATAGACCAGGAAAATAATAACATCAGTAATTATATGGAGAGAGATCTCGTGTGAGACCCGATTTGTTTATTAAAAGGCTTAAGAATTGATTAGGTTGTAGGCCGATTGTTAATCAAGAGATGAAATTTTCGATAACTAACTTAATTAGGGTTTATTAATTAGGGCTTAATGATTATAACTTGAGAGAGAGTAATCCACCCTTTGATAGTCTAGAATCGAAACCACATTAACACAGAAGTGATTAGGTTAGCATTAATGATAAGATAAATCTCTTTCTCATAATTTGCTAATTTTCTTGTGTGATTTTCCATTATGAATTTGGTGGTGCTAAATATTAGATTTCTTTTGTATTAATTTTACAAATTAACTTTCCGTTAATCATCTTTACATGTTTACTTTTTTGTTCAGTTTTTGTTTTCATTTTAATAATTATTTAGGCTTTAGATAACTTAGAATTAGCTTATTTGACAACTCCTCGAGGGATCAACACCTCACATACTACCCTCACAACCTGTGTGCTTGTAGTATATTGAAGGTTTTAAATAGATTAAAACTTACCTCAACAAGTTTTTGACACCGTTGTTAGGGAGTAGTAAGATTAGTTTAGTTTTTATAGTCTATGGCGTTTTTTATCACTCTTGTGTTCTTGCATTTGCAAGAACACAAGAATCACTCGAAGTTCAAGTTGAATCTCTAAAACCCTAGCACTCGACATCACACGCTTGGAATGAGCCATTTAAAGAGCTAAATGCCGAGAAGAAGAAATTGAAGAACCAATGGCGGAAGAGTTTCATAAAAAGTTCGATTGGGGAGGAACCCAAGGACAATAACTGCGAATTATGGACCTCGTTAGACTAGGGTTCAATGTTGCCAATCAAGAAGTAGCCCAACCACTAGTTCAAGTCGTTTCTTTTAAGATTAAATCGGCCTTACTGAACATGTTGCAAACAAATGTGCAACCCTATAGACTGACCAACGAGGATCCGAATGCATATTTAGTAAACATCCTTAAACTATGTGATACCTTCTGATATCATGGGATGTCGGAAGACGCTATTAGGATGAGGTTTTTCCCCTTTATGCTAAAAGATAGAGCCAAAGCTTGGTATCACTCTCTCAGTCCGACAAATGTCACAATGTGGGACTAATTGATACATGCATTCCTAGACAAGTATTCTCCCCCACTAAAACTACAAAGATGATAAAAGAAATCACAAACTTCCAAGAGAGTGATGGGGAATCACTTTATGAGCTATAGGAGAGATATAAGGATTTACAAAGGAGGTGTCCACACCACAACTTACCAAAAGAATTTCATTTGCAAACCTTCTACAATGGAGTCAATCTACTCATGAGAGGTACCATAGATGCATCACTTATGCAAAAGACTATTGACGAAGCAGAGGAGTTGCTGGAAGAAATGACCATTAATAGTTGTTTATGGATGAATGACTGAAGTAGACAACAAATAACCATCCAAGAAGAGAAGGGAACTATAGTTATTGACCAAATGATAGAGATGCAATCAAAAATTAATAGCTTAACACGATTGTTGAACAACATGAAGGCTTCCTCTTCAACCCCTTTTAAGGCCATTCGACAAAGAAGCGAGCTATGTGGCCAGGATAATCATGATGCCATTGTCTGCTTCCTTATACAAAGTAATGAAATGAAGCAAGTTAAGTATGTGGGAGCACAGCTTGGTCGTGGTGGAGGGAACAACGCCTATTCAAACACATGCAATCTTGGATGGAAGAATCACCTAAACTTTTCATGGCCAAACAATGTTGGAGGTCAATTCAAACCTCACAAGCCTCCTAGATTCCAACAAGAGAAACCTAATTCCATAGACATCAAATTAGACAAAATCTTATATAAGATTAGAAGCATGGATGATGTGTATAAGAGATTGGAAGAAAATTTTCAATAAGTGACAAAGAATCATAAGATTGGAAGAAAATTTTCAACAAGTGACAAAGAATCATACATCCTCTATCCATAATTTAGAAGTCCAAATGGGCCAGTTGGTAGATGCACTGTCTGTATGAAATGCAAGGAGCCTTCCAAGTAAAACAGAGACAAACCCAAAGGACAGAATCATAGTTATCAATTAGGCCACTAAGGAGAAGCTTGACCAAGCTGAAGAAGATAGGGAAAAGTAAAAGAATAAGGTTGACAAAAATTTCCTACTCAATGAACATAACCTGAAGGAAATCAAGGAGTATCAACCTACAATTCCATACCCTATTCTATTATAACGAAAGTCAAAAGAAACAAATTTAAAGCAAGTCCTTGAGGTAATAAAGCAGCTGAAAACATGACTCACTCTTATAGAATCCATACAAAAGAGATTAATCAACAAAAAGGAGTTGGAAAAGTTAATGAGTGAAGTAAGAAGCATGGATAAATCTAATGAAATGGTAGCATTACCACGGAAGAGAAATGATCTAGGGGATTTTTACATTCCTTTCACCATAGGTAATGTCAAAGTGTATAAGGCTTTTATAGTCTTAGGAGCTAGTATAAGTATGATGCCTTACACTTTCTGCCAAAAGATGAAGTTAGGAGAAATAACACTAACCATAATGATTGTGCAAATGGATGATCGATCAATTCACTGTCTAAGAGGTATAATCAAGGACGCTCCTGTTAAGGTGGAAAATTTTACCATTTCCATAAACTTCATCATTTTGGTATATAGAGGAAGAATTGGAGATACCAATTATCCTTGGATGACTATTTTTAGTCACTGCCTGATCTATTATAGATGTTGATGGACGCGAGTTGACTCTAAGGGTGGGGAATGAGAATGTGTTCTTTTAACGTGTCTAATGATAGAATAAGTTCTCACAATTCTGTAGACATCATTAAGAGAACCAAGTCTCTTGGAGAGGTTGAACATAGTGATGATCATAAGGATTCACCTGAAAAGCCACAATCTTGAAGGAATAAGTGGAAGAGGAAGACTAAGAAGAAGGGTGGTGGAAATCACAATTCGGTAGCTCATTTGTAATTTATGAGACCTATGATCGCGCTAGCATTACACAATTCGTTCAAATCACCATAAACAAAAGAAGTACGTCGAGCAACCGATGGTAAAACAAGCACCACATGGGAGGCAACCCATGATTTTTTAATCATTTTATTATATCATCTTTTATAGTAAATAGGTTTTGCATTCTTTTTTCTTTTGTGTGATTTGAGTCCAATTAAATATTTTCGAGGAATTGAGGATTAGTTGACATGGGAATGTTATGGAAGGCAAGCACAATGAGGTGATAATGTAATTATAAGGTATGGAAGGATTTCAAGAATGAAATAAGGAAAAAAGAGAAATTGAAAAGTAAACAAAATTTTTGTTGGGTTATAATCGTGGCCTGCGATGGGGCAAACATGTTATGTGCAAATTTCAGTTATTTTTTCTCCCAATTTTACCCCTTCTATCCTTCCTACCCTATATATTTACACAAACTCATTTTTCTTACACCTTTCACTTTCTCACTCTCTCTCTAAACCTATAAACTCAACTCCAAACTTTTCATCTTCAAGTCTTCAATTCTCACAAACTTTTCACAACTTTCATTATAATGGGACTGTGCATCAAGCAGATGTTAAGTGCACCCAACCAAAAGGCAAAGTCCAAATATCAGGTCGTGGATAATGAAATAGGCCAACATATTACAATGCACCTTTCCCAATCTTCTCAAAGGAGGAAGGTGACTGGTTCTATACCCTTAGTCTTAAGAAGATAAGTGTGTATAAATACTTTGATTTTGACATATTATAAAGAATAGGATTGAGAGAGAAGGTTGAGACCTAAGGACGAAGAATTCATTAGGATAAATTTTTGCAATTTAGTTATCTTGTTTATGAGGAATTAACCCTAGAATTCTTCACAACTCTTTAATATAAGCCAAACAACCCCAAGAACCTATGGTTTGGGTTGCAGGGTCAACCGTATGGCTTAAACTACAAAACCTTGTGTGAAATAGATGAGTTCCTCGAATCAACAATAGTGGACCAGCATGATTACTTTCTTACCACTTGCTATTAGATCGAGCTAATTAGGCTGGAGAGCTTTGATGCTAAAAATGCCCACAATAATATTATTAGAAGCCCTAAACACTTGTTATTGCTTAAATTCATGTGTCAAACTATATTTGACAAAACTAAAACTAACAAGTGTTCAATAAAAGAACTTTTCATATTGTGGTGCATGGATCATAGTGTCCAATTTTGCACCTCCACCTATATATTTAATACAATTACTGCTACTTTACATAAGAGAAGCAATAATTTAGGCACTGGGTACTTGGTTATGGCTCTAGTTGCTTACTATAGTGTCGATTGCAGTGGACAAACTATCCATCATCCTAGGTTTCTAAGCACTCTTCACTTAACGAGAGTTGAAATCTTGAAGTCCCATATTATAGAACTTAGATATCAGTGCACAAAATCTCATGTTAAAGTCAGGGTAGGTTAGGCCAGTTTATGCTTGACACCACAGCAGCAAGAGGAGGGCTTAACCAGCAAGTAGATAGGAGAGGAAGAAGTAGCTGGAAGGGAGAAAGTATTGATTGAGCTCATAAATGCTAACAAGTTGTTAAAGGAGATCACGAAGGAGTAGTAGAGAAAATGACGAGACATTCCAAGGCTTTCAAAAATACTTTGCTACTCAAGGCATGGAGATTGCACCTTTACCTCCAACACCATCACCATCACCACCCCAATCACCATGTCAGATTTGTGTTCTAACCTTTTCTCTTTTGAATTTTATCTTTATGTTGTTCTTATAGTTTTATCTTTTTTGTCTGTATTCCCACCTTTTGTGTTCTTGTTTGTTCTTTTTACATTGAGGACAATGTGTTATCCAAGTGTGGGGAGCATTGTGTGCATTATATATTTTTATTTAAATGTGAATTTTGCATGTTATATGTTAGTGTTGGACTACACCAAGGCTTGACTTTAAACCCTTTTTTGGTCATATTAATGTTAGATAAACTTACCAAACATATTCAAGGAGAGGTACCTTGGTGTATGTTATTTGTTGATGATATTGTCCTTGTGGATGAGGCCAAAGAGGGGGTCAATGTCAAGTTAGAACATTGGAGAGAAGCGTTAGAATCGAAAGGCTTTAGAATGAGCAGGTCCAAGATGGAGTATTTAGAATACAACTTTTCGAGTAGCCAGATACTATAAGAGGCAACGGTAGCAATTGGTACTGACATCATACCATAGAAATTGAGTTTTAAATACCTTATATCTATCATTTAGAGAGATAGCAATATCAATAACGATATAGTACATCATATTAGATCTGGGTGGGTCAAATGGATGAGTGCATTAGGTGTTTTATATGATACAAAGGTCCCTTTAAAACTCAAAGGGAAGTTCTATAGAATGGTGATTCGACCAACCATGTTATATGGTACAGAGTGCTGGCCTACTAAACGTAGACATACGTGATAGTTGTTGGTAGTAGAAATGCATATATTTAGGTAGATGTGTGACATTACAAAAAAATATAGGGTACGGAATAGGGTAGTGAGAGATAGACTACAGGTAGGTAGTATTGTTGACAATTTGAGAGAGAAAAGGCTTAGGTAGTATAGGCAAATGCCAAGGATTCCCTATAATGCTCCAGTATGACGCTTTAAGAAAGTAAACCTTAATAGCTATAAGAGGAGAAAAGGGAGGCCTTAGAAGAACTGGAAGGAAGTGATCAAGAAAGATATGTCAGAGTTGGCCCTTACTGAGGTAGTGGATAAAACTCGAAAAGTCTGGCATGATAGGATAAAGGTTAATGACACACTTTAGAGTTCTTACACCTCATCCTTACTACAAAGGAAATCCAACCCAATTTCCTTTATGTCTTTGTGGGTTGTAAGTTTTGGGAAAGGCTTTTGGACCATCAACTTTTTTTCAAGTCAGGTGTAAGGGGGAAAGATTCTCGCGATGGACATATACAATCATAGGATTGTTATATCCTTAGGGTCGCTTAGTGAAGACTCCTGGCATAAATAGCAATGAGAAAAACCGATCTTTGCAAGTGTGTAAGGTAATAGTAGATTATGGTCACCATCAAGTCTATATATATATATATATAGATTTTTTCACGCCAGTTTTTACTTATTTACTCTTTTAACCTACATCACTATTAACCTGTCACATCTGCATATGGGTTTACTGGAAATAACCTCTCTACTATATAGGGGTAAGGCTGCATACTATTAGACCTCCTAGACCTAGCTTCACTGTAGGACTTTGATGTGATTCGTGTGGATGTGTCGATAGCTAAGACTTAAAGGAATCAATTTAGCTATAAACATAGTCTTTTATGTTGCTAAACTTTATTAGCTTAAGAAATTAGTGTTCTAGGTTGTTTCGGTTAAATATGCATGTTAATTAGGATACGATGTTAGTTCAATAACTTTAAGAATTTACCACATTCATTTATAATTTTAGGCTAATCAAATAAGTAGCATTATTAGTATCTTTTCATGAGAATGATTATCTTAGGAAATGAGGTAGGTAAGAAAAAAAGTGGTGTGTAAATCTTAAAAAATAAATATTTTGATAGCCTTTGGGTTATGAATAGAGCTAGTAGCCAGTTAAGAATGTGACATAACTGAGTAACTAGGGGAAATTCATTACAAATGTTTACCTTCACATTAAAAGACTATAGTGACATTCTAACCAACTCATTTAATAAAAACATGACCTAGTTGAGTAACTGGGGGACATTCATCACAAATGTTTTCCTTCATGTCAAAAGGCTAGGTTCATGAAATGTGTTTAATTGATTGTATAATTATTTTATAGCACCTAGTGATTAATGACATGAAATTGCTTAAGATACCCACTTTGACTCATATGTGGATTTAGGCATAATTCAGAAGCAAAGGAGATAAATTGAGTCAAAAGCACTATATTTGAGACATTTTTTGAAGATTCATATCGACTTGTCTTCATATAATAAGAATGAGGAAGATTAAAGCAAATAAAGACAAGAATAAGGCAAGAAAATGAAAACACAAAGAAGAAGACTGCATTGTAACTCAGAATTGTTCATAGATTTGCATGCATGCAAGATGTCTAAAGAGCGTGAATTTAATGGATAATATCATAATGGAAATTAAAGGAAGAAGGCTACTACCCTTGGAGAGTAAAATAAAGAGTGCACAGCTGGAAAAGATCAATTGGAAGATTGCTTGAAAGAATCACTCACGACTATATTAATTTAGCATAGTTGTGAGCGTTAATTCACAACCGTGCCAAATTATTGCACAGCCATGAGTCAATGCATGGGTGTTAGTTATTGCTCACAGCCATGCATGGTGTGTGACATACCAAGTCATGGGTTTGACATTTGTCACCTCACCCATCTTTTTTTTAACCTAGTTTCTAATATAAACCAAGGGGTATCTGATGGCAAAGTTATGGGAAGTTCTAGTGTGTTTCAGATGGGGAAAACTTTAAGAGCTTTGGGAGAGCATAAAGAGGGAGGCAAGCTCTCTTACATGAGAAGAACCATACAAGGGTAGCTTTCTAACGTCGGTTAGGAGGTGACTTCGACGTCGACGACCCGATTAAGTGTATTTATCCTTATACTTGTTGTTTACTTTCTCTCTTTAGAAATTGATTATGTTATCCGATGTGTGTGGATTTGGGTATTGTGAAAAGATGATTTTAATGCATTCATTAGATCGTTTTATTACAAACTCATTGCTAGAATATTTAATGTAATCCGTAAATATTATGTTGAAATTTATTTGTAACGACTAGTGGTTCATAATCATTAGGGATAACATAAACTCGATTAAATGACGCATCATATGTGGTTATTCCCTTGATTAATCGATTTTCCTAATTCATAATGTTACTACCCAATTGAATTTGGAGATCATATCCTAGGTTATTCAATAGTTAAGTTTAATTAATGATATTAAACAATACCTAAGGGAAAAATTAGGTTAATAGAGTTACCTATGATTAATAGTTTCTAGGAGAGGTTTAACAATAACAAATCATTAAAATGTGTTCAATTAGAGTGTAGGCTGAGATTGAAACAAAGAACTAGATTCTTAACGAATTCACCACTTTCATCTTTTTATATATTTTCGTCAATTTGCTTTTATTAGTTAGTTTAGTTTTATCTTATTTTCTTAAACCAACCAAACCCCCAAGACCTAAACACCAATTATTCTAATTTCAATACCTAACTGAACACTCTCTATAGGATTGACCTAGACTCACCACTATTATAGTTGTAGGTCTAATTTATTTTGACTAGCATTATGACATGTATGTCAATTTTGGCATCGTTGTTGAGGAGTTCAGTGTTTTAGTTTTTGTTCTTGATTTTAATTGTTTTTTGTACATATGTTTTAATTAGTTTCTTTTTAGTTATTTCGATCTTTTCAATTTTTATTTAGTGTTTGTTATGTTAAAAATATATTTTTTGACATAGACGAAAGTAGTTTCTTTTATAACTTATAGTCCCATCCATATAATTATGTTTGGAGTGATTATACAAATTTTAATCATGGAAAGGATAATCAGCCAAATTACTTCCTTGATAATATGTAGGACACACAACAATTCACATATGGATCAGAAGTTTCTTATTATGATTCAGGTACATCTCTGGAAGATATGCTTAATACTATGACTACTAACAATCTTCAATTTCAACAGAGTATACAATAGTTATAGCAGTGGGTACAACAGTTTTAGTTGGATGTACAACAATTTCAATATGATGAAAGGAAATTTCGGTTTAGTTTCTAAACTTAGGAGACCTAGAAAAATTCAGGTACGTCCTTAGAAGAATTACCCTACGTTTGGTTGCTGTCCTCATGGGTGAGGACAGTGGACAAGGACGCAAAAGTTTTGTCCTCTGTCCTGTTTGCTTGTTGTCCTCACCCATTTTTGTTTCGTCTTTAGAGGACAAGGACATAAATTTTTGTTCCTTCCAAAACTGTGGTACAAGAATTCTTGTCCTACGGACAACATAATGAAATGTCAAAAATATCCTCCCTCAACAACTCTGACGAAACCTAAAACAAATTACAAACTCCATTTTTGTTCACAACTCTCCTGCTTCGTTCGGCTTCGTCTCCACTGATAAAGGTGAGTTTTTTTGTTTATGAGTTCATGAATCTTCTCTTCTGTTCCCACTTCAATTTATGTACGCATATGTTTTTTTCTTTTTCCCCTTCTCTCTCTATTCTCCATAACTTGCTCATTATCACTTTCTCTACTGCCCAATTTACTTCTCCATAAATGAACCTCGCTCTTCGAGCCAACCCAGCCTGCTACCATCTTTCCTCTCTTCTGGGTAAGACGCAATATTCATCCCATCGTTTTTGTTTTTCTAAAGATTACTATAGGTGATGGGTTCCGATTGGGTGTGGGATTTGGTTGATGGAGTTATGTTTGTGCTTTGTTGATGGATGTCGATTGGGTAAGGGATTAGGGAT
>JAOSBK010003936.1:0-13597 GCA_027568895.1 Erythroxylum shatona
GGTTCCATAGTCTAAAATTTATACACCAACCATTTTCGGACTGTTCATATCCGAAACAATATTCTGTGCTCAACTTCCATCCGAAAATTGACATTCTTAGAGATCGAATAAAAACTTGATTTCATTAGAAAGATTGTAGCCTTATCTCTCTAGTTTAATCCAAATAAAAAATCATCTCATTTGGATAACTAGAGCAAAAGTTATGGCTAAAATACAGAAGCATACTCAATGAACATGTACATTTTCCAGCTTTTAACTTCCAACATATCATACATAACCCATCTTGTGTCTAAGCCATCTTTTCTATTTCACTTCAAGTTCAAGAATTTTTGTTTTTTCTACACATGAATAATCGCCAACAATTTCTCATTTAATAGAAAGGTTTGGGGTCCAACAACACCTTTCTTGGTTTCATTCTAGATAAAATAGTTGCATTCCCTGTGATGAAACAATGGCCAATGAGCAAATGGAAACTGCATGGATTGCAAAATATTCTTATAACACCCCATATTAGGGGCTAGAATATTGAGGAATTAGCAGTGCATTGTATGCTTTGCATAATTGAGTATTCACTTATATGTGAATATATATTTTGATACATTCATATAATTGTACATGCATTCATTGACATTTTCAGGTATAATTGGTTTGAAAATTTCGATTAAGATGAGAATTGTGGTTTTTAGGTGTCGAAAATTTATTTGAAATTTTTATTATTATTTCAAAATTTTTGGTGAATTTTAGGAAAAATACATGATTTTGTGACAAATGGAAATGTGACAAATGGCTTGACATGTTGGAGACATGTGGCAACTTATATGGATGACAAATGGCCCATATGCAATGGAGCCATGTGTCAATGAGTTTTTAAAACCACGATATCATAGTTGTGTAAGGCAAAATCACTGGAGCTTTGTTGTCTTCGGATTGTGTTAGTGTTCTTCGAAAATCACTGAACCTTCTTCACCGACATACTAGTTTTGATTCTTATATCAGTATTATACTTTACAACACAAATAATTCAGTCCAACTATTAGTTTGCCTCTCTTTAGTCTTGCTTTTCAACCATCACTGAACCCTATTCTTCACTCTCACAATTGAAGAATTTGTAGAAAAATCAAGTAAGTGATGTTTCTAACTTTCTGAGTTCTGTGAATGATCCTGATGATGTGTTAGTGTTGGAAATAAACACATGCATAAGTTATATAAGTTTAGTAGTTTCGGTTAGAAAGATGAGTTGATATATTATACAGTGGAAGTGCAATATCGATTGCATGTAGTTTAAAAAGAAACTTAGTGAAGTAGACCATAGCAAAAAATGAGGTGGGTAAGAAGGATAGCTTCGGTGATGTTAAGAATGTGTTAAATGAGATTTAGTGAAATTGAAAATGTGTAGAAAAATGTAAAGTACAGTAGTTATGTAAGAAAAATTGTATGTGAGTTTTGATTTTGGTGTCTTGAGTTTTGAGTTGTATGAGAGTAAGATGAGCTAGAATGGGAGTAGAAATGCAAAGAAAATAAGTTAGAAATGGTGAAGAAGAAAGATTTAGAAGATGGAGAAAATGCAAAAAAATCTGAAAGAGTTGTGAGAATAGTGCTCTGTTTTGATGTTTGTGTTTAATATGGAATTTTGGTTTTGTTGTGAGTTGTGGAGTTGATATGGAAGAGAAATAAAGGGATAAATGAAAGGGGTAAAAGTTATGATGAGGGATTAGAAGAAGAGAGGAAGAAAAATGGTGGGAGTGCACAACTTTACATAGGATTCCTCTCTTCTTCTAATCCCATGCACGGGTGTGCATAACCCAGGCAAGCATGCACGGGTGTGCATATGATTTGCACACCCGTGAGAAAATGTTAAGGGTTATTAAGAGAGTGAATGTCATGATCGTGAGATGAGAGAAAAAAACAAACTGTGTTTGAATAATTAAAAGTCACGATCATGACTCTGTTGATGAATATGGGAGTTCACGATCGTGAGTCATCACGATCATGACTTTGCTAGTCATGTTGAGAGTTCACGATCGTGAGTCGTCATGACGGTGCTCCCGAAGGATTTTCTGCACCTGAACAACTTTGATTCTTTTGGCTATAACTTTGTCATCCGACCTCCAAATCATGTGATTCTTGAACCAATAGATTCCTAACACATTGTAATACCTCTTTATAAAAATTGATAGTCTTCTGAATTATGAAAAAGATTAATTGAATGAAAGTGAGAAAATTTGTTGGAATTGTATGAACTGGAACATTTTACTGAACATACTTCAGTATTTGGACTATATCTTGATCTGTAGATCTCCGAATGAGATGATTATTAATTCCAATTAAACTAGAGACATAAGGCTATAACTTTTATTGAGAGGTCAAATTGCAATTCTAGTTTAAAAGTTCTAAAATCTATTTTGAAGTTGAGTAAAGAATTATATTGTAGATTCAGAACAGTCTAAGATCTTTTGAGTACAATTTTTGTGTACATTAGTTTATTACAGAGGCATACCTGGGAATATTTCATTGAATATTCATGTTACATGATGCATTTATATAAATGCTTATTCAATTACATGAACAATTTGGTAATATGAAATTGTGTTTGGTTGTATATAAAAGAGCAAGTGAAGCGACCACTTCTAGATATTGCCAGAACTTCAAAGCATTAAACCAAAGGGAGCGACTATCAGTAATCTCTAGGATGCTCACACCTTTTTTTTATTCTGCTTAGTATTGAATTGAATGTGCTTTATGCTAATTGTGTTCTGAACCCCGGACAATGAATGTCCAAGTTGATTGATGCATATAAATATGATTGACTAATTACTTTGCACATGAAATGAACTTATTTGGTTTTAAAACTGTCAAGTCCTAGTCGTGGGTAAATAGGCATGCTTAGAAAGGTCTGCAACTACTCCTATGACACTTTGGTGTCGAGACTTCGGTCTCTCCTGTGACACTTATGTTCATAGATTAACAGTTAAACTTGTTTTGTATTTTGATCTCTGATAAGTTTTGATATGAAACAAACCATATTTTGATCTGATGGGTTAACACCCTATTCTAAAATCAATTTTGTACTATGTATGTTCTATTCTGCTATTGAAGTGACTGACTTTAGCATGCGAAGTATTTTCATTAATAAATGATATTTTGTTCTGAAATTTATTATGTTGAGATGTTTATGCTATAACGTGATTCAGTATCTATCATGGGTAAATATAATTTAGTTATGACTCACTAAGCTATATGTTTAGTACCATGGATTTGCCCCGTGTAGGTTCAGAAAGAAGGACATAAGGATTAGGACAAGTCAACCATAATGGCCAAAGAAGATTGAGTTTTGTTTTGTAAAAATGTATTTTTGAGGTTGATTTCTTGTATCTGATGTGTATGAATTTGAATTGTTTATAAGTTTGTAATAACTATATTTCAGGCTGGTTTCGAATTTTGAACAAGTTTGTATTAAGTTCAATGTAGTATAATGTATGTTTGCATGAATTAGTTTATGGAAGATTTAGAAGGCTTTGTTTGCTTCGGTTGTTCTGTTCCGTTTCGTTCTGTGTGTTTTGTGTGGCACCCACGTATCCTCCTAGGGGGTATGTGGGGTGCCATAATTCTTATAATTAGTGATGATGCATTCTTGTTTATTTTCTCAAGTCTAGATGATGCAAAGAAGTTTTACAAGCAGGACGTTGGCATATGAACATAAGCCTCTGCTACTCCGAGTGTGGAGACTTGGAATGAAGAAGGACATCAATCAAGAACACATACCACTTTGGATTCGCATTTACGATGTTCCTCTTACGTATTAGAACACCACTAGTCTTAGTCATCTCATAAGCTTCATTACTAAGCCTATTTGTATGGATCAGGTTATAAATGAAGTGAAAAGAATTTAGTTTTCTAGGATATGTATTTTTGTTACTTCTATTATTGATTTACGAGAAGTTATCCTTAACATTTGACTAATTGAAGATCAAATTAGAGTTTCTTATGTTTAGAAATGACACCTCATCACTAAAACCTAGAAACCAAATGGTAAGGTCTTCAAAGCTGGGGAATACTAGGAAATTATGGGGCTCAGCATAATTGATGATACTCTGGCACCACCTACTGACAATTCTAGTGAGCCAAGCACTTATGTTGAGAAAGTTCTAGACATTAGCATTGAAAACATTCCAAATGAAGTGCAGAATACTATAGTCACATCTATAGGTTCTCCAAAAATAATTGAGTAGGCTTAAATTGATGTTGGTACCCCAAGTAAGATCCCAAGTGAGGTGGAGATAATCCAATAGGATTTTGAACTTGTAATTAGAAGAAGAACAAATAGAAAGAAGAAGAATTCAGTTGTGGACTTGAAATTGTGAAGATTTTAGCATGGAACATTAGAGGAGCTAATGCTCCTCATCAAAAATTTTTGGTTAGAAGCTTAATAGCTTAGAATAAAGAAGTTATACCTGGGATTTTGGAAACACACATGAAGCAATCCAAGTGCAACCTCCTAGAAGTTCGTAGGAAAAAAATTTTAAACTATGTCCATCATCCCAATGCCAAAATTCTAGTTATCTATGATGCATATCTAGTAAATGTCACTACAAAATTAAGTTCTAATCAAATCATTCACCCTGAGGTTTGTGTAAGGAATTTAGTTTGTTATGTACTAATTTCCTTCATATATGCCTATAACAATTTGTTTCAAAGATCATTCCTGTGGAATCAACTCAGATCTTTAGTAAATAACTCTTCTCTTCCTTAGCTCATAGTTGGAGATTTCAATTCATTCCTCAAACCAGAAGAAGTAGATGGTCTCAGATCAATTGGTAGTTCTTATCATGATTTAAGATAGTGTTTAGCTGACATGCAAATGTTTGATCGTCCTCATGATGGTAGCTTTTTTACTTAGTGCAACAAACAATATGGTGGAAACTTTATTAGAAAAAAGTTGACAGAAGCCTTGCAAAGCACCTCTCGTTCATCTCCTTTCCAAAAAGCTTCTCTACTTTCACAAATCAAATTCTATTTGATTATATCGTTATCATCACGTAACTAAGTGTTATATGCCCTATAGCACCCTTTAGGTTTAACAATATTTTAATTGATATGGCAAGATTGGAGGTCGGTATTAGGAAGGTTTTAAAAGCTAGTATTAGGGGTTCCAAACAATTCATATATGCCAGGAAAATTGCTCTTATTAACTAAAAGATGAAACTTCTTTTTCAAAACAACATTGGCAAACCCCACCACCTCCTTAACACTACTAGGTGTGCTCTTAAGGGGATTCAACTTAAACTACACAATAATCCTACATCCCCTCAACTTTAGGAAAAAAGGAGAAAGCTTCAATGTGAAAATTTCAAAATCATAACTCTAATTTCTCATTAATGAAATAAATATCTCAAATTGAATGTATGAAAAATGGTGACAGAAACACCGCATTTTTCTATAGAGTTATGGTCTCCGAAAAGAATAGCAACACAATTATTTCCTTACATCTCAATTATCAAAAATTGGAGTCACAATAGTAGTCACTCAAAGGGGCTTTTGATTACTTTTCAAATTTCCTAAGTGCTCTTGCCAAGGCAAACTCATATATTAAATTTCTTAAAGAAATCATGCAATAATGTATCACCTCTTAAGAAGCTAAAGAACTGTGCAAGCCTATTACCATACAAGAAATTGAAAACACTGTGAAATCCTTCAATCCACATAAGGCCCTTAGTCTAGATGGTTTCAAGTTATACTTTTTCATTAAGTTTTGGAACCTAATTAGACATCTTATTAACGATGTTGTTTTGGAATTCTTTAATAAGGGAATACTTTTATTTAAACTCAATAGCACCTTTGTAACTCTTATTCCTAAGAGTGTGAGCAGATTCACTTCTTTGATTTTTGGCCCATTTCATATTTTAATATAGTTTATAAGATTACATCTAGATCTTGGCTCATATACTAAGAAAGGTGTTATAAAAATATATTGATATTTCGAAAAATGCTTACATATTTGGGAAGATCATTGGTGACAATATTATGCTACTATAGAGAGTTGGTAAATACCTATTCCAAGAAAAGAAGTAACATGAATTGCCTCCTTAAGATTGACCTGAAGAAAGCTTATGATTGTATAGATTGGAACTTTATTATGAACATTCTCCATGCCATGAAATTCCTTGCAACCTTCAATCAATAGAGTTCACAATGCATAACTACCCCCTCCTTTAAGATTCTTATTAATGGTAGGCCTTGCAAATCTATCAAAAGCTACAAAGGAATTCGACAAGGCGAACCTATCTTACCTTATCTCTTTGCTCTTAAAAGGATTGTGGAGAGAATAAAGACACTTTAAGTTTTGTTCAAGATGTAAGAAATTGCATATTACAAATCTTTGCTTTCTAATGATCTCATTCTCCTCTCTAAGATTGATCAACTTCTATTTCAGCCTTTATGAAAGCTTTAAAGGTTTACAACAGGCTTTCTAGTCCATAAATCAACTACTTTAAAAGTGGTTTCTATCTTTATAAAAATTCGGTGAGATAAGAACAAAGTGAGAGGGCTATTACTAGTTTCAAATTACAATCCCTTCGTATACTTTATCTTGGCATTCCTATCTCAACTTCTAATCTATCATCAAGGGACTTTAGCCTCCTAATAGACAAGGTCAATAATAGAATCTCTAATTGGAGTTCTATAACTCATTCTACTACTAGCAAAGCTTAGCTTATTTCTTCTATCTAAAACTCCATCAATGTGTTTTGGCTATTCACATTACTTTTCCCAATAAGATTATCAAGTCCATTAAAAATATGTGTAGCAAATTTCTATAGATAAGAAATGATGAGTCTTTTAGAAAAGCCATAATGTAATGGAAGGATGTATATTTGCCTAAAGACAGTGGAGGTCTTAGTATTATATCTCTTAAAATGATGAACACTATTATACTTTCTGAAAGATTATGGATGACTAATGACTGACAAGCAAGCTTTTGGTGCAAATGGATCCATGATATCTAAATCAAGAATATAAGCATTTAGAGCTTAAAGGTTAAACCATCTTCAACATTTGTTTCTCTTTATAGAAATGGAAAGATGACCATCTTCTGGTTTGATAATTGGCTTTTTATTCGACCTTTACATAACTTATAAGAGGTGGAGACTCTCAAACCTTTAATCAAGAAAGATATGATAATAGCTGAAGCCTTGTTTGATAAAAACATTTTGGATATAGTTCTATTCCAGGTTGATTTTTTTCGGAGATTACTCAAACATACTTCAACAATGAAAAAGAGGGCATCATTTGGAAGCATAGCAGGAATAGTAAGTTTACTAATCAATCCTATAGAATGGCTTTTTAAAACCATCTTAACATAATTCCTTGGACTAAAATTGTTTTGTTTAAACACCTACATCCCCAAGCTTCCCTTCAATTGTGATTGGCTATGAAGGATAAACTACCAATAGTTGATAAGCTGGAAAAGTATCTTAACATTCCCAGCTAGTGCATTCTCTATAAAAGAGCTAAGAACAATGATAACCATTTATTTTTTCAATGTGATTTTTTCACAACCGTATAGAGATCACTATTGCATAATGCTACATTTATAATGCTCCAGATGATTGGAATTTTATGAAAGCCCAGTGCATCACTATTAAACATCTTGATATCATAGTCAAGTGGTGCTACTATTTAATTTTATTTATGAGATGAGTGGAATACTTTCATTTTTCAAGATAAAAGTCTAACCAAGGATCAATTCAACAATAAGATCCTTCAACATATCAGCTTATACAAATCTAAACTTGGGCATATACTAAAGATGTTCATCATGGGAGACACGGGGTAGCACTTTGTAACTAAGTTTGTACAATTTGATTGGCTTCATTGGCATAATTCATTACATATTCCTAAAAAAATTGTGTATATGTATTTAGAGAAAAATAAGCTAAAAGTAACATAAAATATAATAAATAACCATGAATTTTTCAAAACTTTTCAAACATGATTTCTCTTATCTATAAGAAATTATCCCTTAAACTTATAATATAACCTAATTAGATTAGATGGTGAAGTTGAAATTTCAAAAAGTAGGTATAACATGAAATATGTGATATCTTTAATCTTAAGGGATATGAATTTAGGGGGTAACAGATGTAAGAAATCATCTTATGTTTATACATGTTATGACCTTTAAAAATATGTTTTGGTATTAAAGATGTAACAAAAAATAGGAAACATGTATTGTAGTGAAGTGTGCAACAAAAATGTAATACTTGCAAAAAAATTACTTTCCCTATTTTACTGAATAGCAAATGAAAAAGGTAATTTTTTTCAATTCACTTTTTTTTCATGAATGGCTTTTATTACATTTTTATGTGATGGTTTGTATATGTGGCAAACATATATTTTTAAAGGAAAATCATTGTATATTGCTATATATTTATCTAAATTACCTTGATTTGATATAATGATTGATTTTATTTAATGTGTTAGGTAATTTTGGAGATATGTTTTATTAGGATGTGACTTTGGCCAAGCATTGAGGAGTTTTTCACATTAAAGAGGAAGAAGTATCTTTAGTTGAGTGTAGCCTCATACATAAATGTATCACATTCTCTCCAGAAGTGGGAAGCTAATGAAAAAATTGAACATAGTCTCACATATAGGTGTGTGTTAGCTTATGTTGGATCTAAAATCAAGGTTTAAATAAACAATCTTACACATATTTGTGTCAAAGCTTATGTTGTTGTTTTGATGAAAGTTTTAAATGTTAGTCTTGAAAACTACCTTGAACAATGTTTAACTTATTAAAAGTGCATGTTATTTTTAAGAAAATATTTTTATAACGTTTTAGAAAGAGAAACCCTAAGATGAGATTTACAAGCCTTTTTTAAAGAAAAATATCTAAAATCATCCCAATTGAGTGGATAACAAAAATATTAAGGAGTTTATTAGAAAACGTATCATTTTAATAATTTCTGTAATCTTTTTGTTTATGTTTATTAATTTAAATATGAGGAGTAACTATTTCTTTTGATATTTAGCTAAGAGGAACCCTAGTATTTCTTTATTATAGATTGATTTCAATTAAGGAAGAATTTTATGTTTAAGAACTATCTTTGTTATGCTTAACACCAATTTAATAATAATAAGAAAATAAGTCACATTTCAATTTATAGGCATCATTTTGAGAAAACATGCTTATGGATTGACTAAGGCATTGATATTGGGAATTGCATGGGGGTGTTGGAGGCTTACATAAATGTTTTGATATTCTAGTTAAATCTTTTATGGAATTTCATATAAATTAATGGATTCTTTGAGGTTTTAATCAAATAGAGATATAAATAATCAATTTAAGGATAGGTGGTTATAGCTCTAGAGAGTGCAATTAATCAAATCAAGATATTTAGCCAATCCATATTATAAAATCTTCTAAAATAATTGAATAATGACTATTAAGATGATGTTAGTTAGATCTCTAATCAAATAAAATGCATGATCTTATAGTCAACTTAAAAAAAACTAGAGAGATCTTTCGAATTAAAGAAGTAATTCTTTTAGTCAACTCTAAAATAAATTGCTCGATCATTATGATGTCAAACACTTAAAAGCCATCATGCCTTTACTAATTTATATAGATGATAAATACCTGAATTTTTCATTTCAAGATAGTATGATGCCTCTAAATCTTTTCATGTTGGCATAAAACCAAAAATTACTTTGTCAATAGTGGTAAAGATTAAGTCTTTGAGATTAAATCTTATAAGGAAAGTTAATTCCTATGAAATCTAATTATAGTTTAGTTAAAGGAAAAAAAGTACATTTTTAACCCTAAAGTTTTTACCAAAATAATGATTAGACAAAAAATTATCTACTCCATTAAAGAATAAATACTAGTTCTCAAATTAAACCTACTTTATTCTCCACTCATTATCTCTAATTGGAGGCTAGCTTATGTAATATAGAGGAATTTTAGTTTTGGAACTCATACTAAAGCTAATCAAGTTTGCCTGGTAGTTTAACTCCCTCTAAGGTGCTATCCTTAGATTGCAACTTCAATTTAAGCCTGTTAGATGTATAGATGTTACCATGTGTTATTGTATTTTTCCTTGATACTATATTGGTGTTGTAGAATACTTGGTCATTAGTTAAGATACACTAAGCTTACTTCTTATTAATACAATTCTTTTAATTTCTTAAAAAAATAAAGATTAGACCCTAATGTTTAGGAGCATTTAATTTAAAACAACATATTCATGTGTCCATAACCATGTCTGAACTATGTTCTATCAATAACACCTTGTCTAATTCCTATGTTGCCCCTATTTCATAGACAATCCACTGTGTTATGCACAAGTTATCCCATTGTATGTTTAGAAATGATCAAAATATGTACAGGTCGTGCTTAAGCATTATAAAAGACATTTCTAACTCATGTTCTCCCATTTTTCACTACCTCTCTTATCAGCTTTCTTAGAATTTCTAGCTTTTCTAGAGGTTTTTACATAGCTTTCACTCACCTAAACCTCCCCTTAATCTATTTTACAACCCACAAACACATATATAGAGCTTAGGATTTTTTTGAGCACTTTAGTAGTTATCTTTATACTCTCTTCATTAGTCTTAAGCATCATATAGGTATTCATTCTACTACACTTTTAATTTCAATATTTAATTTCATTATAGATTTTTTAAAATTATAAATTTCATTTTATTTTTAGAATTATAAATTTCATTTTATACTTTCAATCGACTAAATAGCTGCTATATATATTTATATATGGGTTTAATATGCAATTTGATAACTATCTAATTTTTTATGAATTCATAATAACTTAATAGGGAGCATTTAGTTGACTTAATTTTGCATTTTTTATATTATGGGATGAGGGTTAATAGTTACCTTATACCTTAATAATGGGAACATAAACATGGGAATGTTCCAGTTTCATATTAACACATCTTTTAGGTATACACGCATTACATTTATGATTTTATATCTGTGTATTTGACTGTTGTTGTTGCACTATATTCAATATATATGGTGCTTAATGTTATTATTTGATTGTTAATTCATGTTTCATTTACTTTCAAGATATAGGATTATGATAAGGTGAGGACAACACTAACCACCTAACAAATTGGCCCTAATACAAAAGGCCTTGGGTCGATGCCTTAGCCTCTACCTCACGGACTACTACTGCTAAGACATATGCACTAAGGCAACAATAGGCACTAGAGGTCCCTTCATTAGTACCTTTAATTGTTTCCTAGGAACATTATGAGTAGGCAGACCACCCCCACTAATTCACTTCATTATATAGGGTCAACTGAAGCGATTAAAGTCTTTCTTTACTAAGCAATTTAAGGTGTCTAAATACACCAACTAAGTTTTTTAAGGTGTCTAAATACACTAACTAAGTTATCCTTTAGTAGGTGGATTTAGCAAATGAAGTGAGGGTGATCGTCTCCTTTGACAGATGGCTTAAATTCTTCCATATATAGGAGCTGATATATAAGGAACTCATGTTAAACTCATAAGCAAATTGCAGATTGATGATAACAAGACATCGTGGGAGGATGATTGAAATATTAAGCTCACGTTGGGAGGTATTGACCATAGCCTCAACTATAGCTAATTAGGGGCCAATATTGTGTGAGATCCCACATCGGTTGGAGCGGAGAACGAAGTACACCTTATAAAGGTACGGATACTTCTCCCATACAGACACGTTTTCCATAGCCTAACGCACTGGATCTCATCAGAACTCTGAGGTTAAACATGCTTGGGTGAGAGTTGTTGGACACCCCGCCCTTGTGAGTCACGAGCCCGACGTCCTAAGTGACATCTAGACACATGCCCCGCAAGGGTGGCGTGCCCCCACGAAGACAACTTACTTTTACTATTTTCGAATAGATATTGACCTTAATATTTTGCACCAACCTTGAGACAATTTGCAAAACTATCATTAGGGATATCGGGTTAAGATCCTCTTAGGATGATTTCAAAGAAGGCTTTGAAACCTACAACTTTGAGGAAGACCTTGTGGTTGGATTTTATCTTCTGAAGGGGTTTGGAAATGGAACAGAAGAAGCAAAGACAGAAGATAACAAAACACAGAAGAAGCAAAAAGGCAGAAGAAGCAAAAAGACAGAAGAAGCAAAAAGGCAGAAGAAGCAAAAAGATAGAAGAAGCGAAAAGGAAGAACAAGCAAAAAGATAGAAGAAGCAAAAAGGTAGAAGAAGCAAAAAGACAGAAGAAGCGAAAAGTCAAAAGAGTCAAAAAGACAGAAGAAACAAAAAGGCAGAAGAAATAAAAAAATAGTAAAAGCGAAAAGGCAGAAGAAGAAAAAAGACAGAAGAAGCAAAACACAGAAGAAGATGATGTTATCACAAAGAAACACAGAAGGAGATAACGTCATCACAGAAGAAGCAAAAAGGCAGAAGATACAACTCCTCTCTTGCACATCTTCTCTTATAAGGACTAAGACTTTCAGCTCAGACGTCCAAAATTTTCATGCTAACTACTGATGGCAAGATAAAAGAAAGACTTACTACTTACTAGAAGACACATTTGTTTAAATTAGCTTAGATGAACTCAGATCTTTCCCTGAAGTTAGAAAATGAAATTTTCCTTTATGAAACTTGAAAATTCCAACGTACAAACTTGAGAGAGTCATGAGTAAATATGCAAACATATACCATTTGCATCAAAAGTGAAAAGTTTTACAAAGCTTTAGTAGGCATTTCAAGCCGCAAATACATTAATACATCAAAATCCCCAAAATACCAAAAGATACATGATTTGCTCAAAATGCAACTAAAACCTTGCTTTACAACTTGCTTCAAATACAAAAATAATCAAAACTAGGAGTGCTGCCTTGTCTCTTGACCTACTCGATATCCTGCTCATCACCTGAATATGTGGGAGGAGATTGGGGGGTGAGCTTAAAGCCTGTGGGTAACAATTTTGTAATTTGTAACAAGCAAAAACATTTATAAGTCATTTTCAATGCAGAAACTCATGTGTATGCAAATCATGAATGCATCACGCATATCAACTTGCTATGAACACATAAACATATCAAATGGTTTGGGTAAGTCCAAAACATGACGCACTACACATTTCCAATGAAATGGTCTTGTGTTTCGTGAATTTTTGAGGGAGTCCTTGAGGGAGCTCCATATCACTAGCGGGCAGGCGGGAGAAGCCTATACTTGGGTCAACGTGTACGTGACGGTTCATGAGGGACTACCACAAACCCACATAACACATAGAGTTTCAAAATCTTGTAAGTTTGATGCCCACAAAGGCACATTTTCTTGAAAACTTGCTTTTCATAAGCTTGTTATATCTTAAAAACCATTTCCAAAAGTATGGTTTCAAAATCATGCATCATTTTAAAGAATCATTGTGATAAAACAACTTTCTATGTATCATCTCACAAATCATATATAAGCATGTAGGAAAAATATTGCAGCACTTAACAACATTAAATGCACATGAATGAGGTGGTTGCAAAATTTATTTATGTCATTTATGGACAGAAACTTTTTGTTAGCTTATCGCCTAACTATAAAAGTGAAACCCACCTTGAAGTCCTTGACT
>JAOSBK010004039.1:0-13590 GCA_027568895.1 Erythroxylum shatona
AAAAATAGAGGTCGGGATCAGTCCGCATCTACATTAGTGTTTTCTTATTTCTTTATAACATTGGGTATTATGAACTTTTGTACAAATGATTATGTCAATTGTAAAGTCAAACTGACATAAGTGCTTTGTATTTGTGAAAGGGCCCAAGTGGCCATTGAAATTATTATTGACTGTATGTGATGACTGGCTTCCGCATAGAGTGTGTTTGTAATTTCAAAAAAAAAATTATACTGACTTTTGAATGATAGAGTGCATTAGCATGCCACCCTCGCGGGGCACGGACTCAGATATCACCATCGATGTCGGGTTCGGGTCATTGCGGGAGTGGGGTGCTACACATTATGCTTGGTTTATAGCCAAGCATACCTACATCAGATAAGCGTTGAAGTGTATAATGCCTCTGATTAAGGAAAATCCTTTTATGTGATCTAGCTATCTCCAAGTCGAGAAAGTATTTTAATGCCCCTAAATACTTGAGCTTAAATTTATTGACAAGAAACGCTTGAGCTCATTAACTGCTTGCTGATTATTGCCTACTACAATGATATCGTCCATATAAATTAACAAGGCTATAAACAATGAACCATGTGTTTTAACAAATAATGAATTTTCAGCAGCTAATTGATGAAAACCTTGATCAAGAAGCACATTAGAAAATTTAGAAAACCACTACCATGAGACCTTCTTCAACCCATACAAGGCTTTATAAAACTTACACACTACATTTTGATGCAACTTTTCATTATCTTTGCAAGTAAGACCAAGTAGTAAATGCATATAAACTTCCTCAGTAAGCTCTCCATGAAGAAATGCATTGTTAAAGTTTAGCTAAACTAAAATACAACCATTAATTGAAGCTAAAGGCAACAATGTTTTAACTATAACAAGTTTAGCTACACGAGAGAAAGTATCAAAGTAGTCAAGCCCTTCTTGTTGTGAATAACCCTTAGCAACTAATCTTGCTTTAAACCTTTCAATTAACCTATCAACTTTATATTTAATCCTATAAACCCACTTACACCCTACTACATTCTTACCAAGTGCCAAAGAAGAAATTGTCTATATACCATTATCTTCCAAAGCTTTCAAGTCTGATAGCTTCCTGCCAATCTGATAGTTGACTAGCTTGTGAAAAGTTTGAGGCCTCAACATGAGTTGAGAATGTTGCAACAAAACTTTTATAATATTGATGTTTTGGAGGATTGGGTATCTGAAGAACTCAATTTGGTTGATGTGAATGATTTAGATTTAGAAGATAATCTTGGATGGAAAAGCATTGATATGTCATTTAGTGCATTAAATTTGAATGATAACGATGATGAAGCTCCTATCAATGATGATGATTTTGTACCAAATGATCACTGAGATCAGTGCAGTTCTAGCGGGTATCCTCCTATTGACAATTGAATTCCAAGTTTTTATTTTTCCTCTTCTTTTAATTTTATTTGTATTTGATGTTTATATTAAATTCTATATATGTAATGTAACTGTAATGTTTTTGTTTCAGGTTTAACTTCTACTTGATTGTTTCTTCGTCATCAACTCTATTTGTAAATTGTTTAACGATATTTATTGTTCTTTTTACTGGATGATTTGATGTAATATTATTTATTAAAATGATGAAATTGTATTATTGTAATATGTTTAATACTTTGTATTATTTTTAATTTTATAATTGTATGATGATAATTGTCATTGTTTATATTAATTGTGGTTATTATATATATGTGAAATATTTAAAAATTATTGTTATTTAATATTAATTGTCATTATTATTTATTATTAAGATTTTTAAAAACATGGTTAATGTAAACAGTAAACTAGCAAAGTATACAGTACAACTGTATAATATACTAATGGACTATTTTGTAAATTTTAAAAATTTTAGGGACTATTTTTATAAATTTAAAAAATTACTTGAAATGGTACCCAGTACTAACCGGTACTGGTATAGTTCCATTCCAGAACTCTATCCGGTACCGAGCTCGGTACAGTATTCATAACTTTGGGTCCAACACTTCAAGTTCACGCATGCCTCCTTTCACGTTCCCGCATGCATGCCGTCCTTGTAGCTGAATGTGACAATTTATTTTGCTAATTTCTGGTTTGCCTCTCCTGTTCACTCCAAAACCCTCGCAGACCTTCACTTCTGGCCACGTTGTTGTTTCTTCTCACCACGCACGCACCCTTCACGTTGTCGTTTCTTCCTTGTTGTCTCAACATTATCGTTTTTGGTCTTGTGATGCTTGCACTTATGCTTCTCTTCTCCAGCTATTTTAATGCCTTGAATCACTACTTCTTAATCTTTTGAACTCTAATTTCTCCAAGTACCCTACAATAAAAATCACAAATAAAGTAGCATCAATTTTCCAAAATCAATTTATCACAATTAAACATAAATTAAATGTAAGGAACAATAATCCAAATAATAACAAATAATTATATAAAGACCAATTATAGTGACAAAACTCATCCAATTGATATGAAAATAGCCTCAAATTCGATGTCATCTTGGGGTTACTTCAAAATTTAACCACGGATTACATATAGTGTAACCTTGAGTCATTCTTTTTGAGAAACCAACAAAAATGAAGTTAATTTCCTTAGTAACTAAATGCAATGCAGCCTAAACTATAGAATGGGGTATGATTTGATCAATTACCACCAAATTTGCAATGAATTAGAATAAACGTAAAGGAATTGTTTTTGGTATTTTAAATTTAAATTGTGTGATATGAAATGGTAATGAGTGAATATAATAAGAAGAAATACACAAGTAATTAACTATGATAAATGCAACCCTCTAGTTCAATAGCGCAGGCAATCATCACTCAAATAGATATTGGAGATAAAATAAATGAATCAAGAGTTATAATCAAGATTTTAATGCAACAACTGAGCCACCTCAATTTGTTACAAAAATATTTTCCAAAATCCCAATCTACTAACTACCAACGGAATAGTAGAATAGAACCAAGGATACTAAAACCTATTGCTCAATTTTTACTAAACAATTAAGGAAATAGAATTAATACAAGCAACTGATGTAACAATCCAATCATTCAAGCAACCTTGAATAATCACCAAATATTCACTAAATCTCAGTACAAAGTTTTGACCCAAAACAAAATAATGAAATTGTACCAAATTTAGCACAATAGTAGTTACTAAACAATAACCTAACCACATAAATCTTCGAATTCAAAGATAAAATCAAATAATTAAATAGTTATCCTAAGACCTAGGAATCCCTAAATAGTCTAATGGGTAGAAGATAAATTTAGCTTAAACTCCCCTATGAAAACCCAAGCTCCTGCCATTGCCATTGAATCAGAGGATTAAGATGAACTACCCATGAAAAATCATAGGAGTCACTGTCAATAATGAGTTACAGTGGTCAGCCATGAAAGGTGGAAGATGATGGTTTTAGATTTTGTGGGAGATGATAGTTCAGATTGTTAGTAGACGAGGACCGAAAACAAATCCTAAATGGAGGACTTTGCTAAACCACACACAGCTCCTCTCTTCACGTACCCAGACTAAGCACACCTATCCTATCGTCTCCATGCAGCTCACCATGCACCTCCACTTCTGCCCATCCCACGTATGCTTGACGTTTTTTTTCCTTTGTTTCCTAGGCAACACGCACTCTCTTCACGTTCCCATTTGCTTTACTTCACGTTCCTGCATACCTGTCGCCTTTGTAGCTAGATGTGACAATTTATTTTGCTAGTTTTTGATCCACCTCTCTTGTTCACTCCAAAACCCTCGTAGACCTCCACTTCTTTCCACGTTGTTGTTTCTTCTCACATAGCACGCACCTCACATTTCTCTTCATGTTGTCGTTTCTTCTTTGCTATCTTAACGTTATCGTTTTGGTCATGTGATGCTTGCATTTATACTTCTCTCCTCTAGCTATTTTAATGCCTTGGATCACCACTTCTTAATCTTTTGAACTCTAATTTCTCCAAGTACCCTACAATAAAAATCACAAATAAAGTAGCATTAGTTGTCCAAAATCAATTTATCACAGTTAAATAAAAATTAAATATAAGGCAAAATAATCCAAGTAATAACAAATAATTCTATTAAGACCAATTATAGTGACAAAACCTCATCCAATTGATTTGAAAATAGCCTTAAATCTGATGTCTCCTTGGGGTTACTTCAAAATCTAACCAAGGATTGCATATAGTGCATCCTCGGGTCGTTCACTCTGAGAAGCCAACAAAAATGAAATTAATTTCCTTAGTTACGCAGTGCAGCCTAAACTTTAGAATGGGGTGTGATTTGATTGATTACCACTAAATTTTCAGTGAATTAAAATAAACATAAAGGACTTGTTTTTGGTATTTTAAATTCCAAATGTGTGATATGAAATGGTAATGAGTGAATATAATAAGAGGAAAAACACAAGTAATTAACTATCATAAATATAACCCTCCAGTTCAATAGCACAGGCAATCATCACTCAAATAGATATTGAAGTTAAAACAAATGAATGAAGAGTTATAATCAAGCTTTTAATCCAATAACTGAGCCACCTCAATTTGTTACAAAAATATTTTCCAAAATCCCAATCTACTAACTACCATAAGAATAGTAGAATAGAACCAAGGATACTAAAACTCAATGCTCAATTTTTACCTAACAATTAAGAAAACAAAATTAATAAAAGCAACTGATATAACAATCCAATCATTCAAGTCACCTTGAATAATCACCTAATATTCACTAAATCTCAATACAAAGTTTTGACACAAAACAAAGTAATGAAATTGAACCAAATTATGCATAATAGCAATTACTAAACAATAACCTAGCCATATAAATCTTCCAACTTAAAGATATAATCCATAAATAACTTCACATAATTAAATAGTTATCCTAAGACCTAGGAATCCCTAAATAATGAACTGGGTAGAAGATAAATGTAGCTTTTAAATGTAGCTTAAACTCCCCTAAGAAAACCTAAGCTCTTGTCGTTGCCGTTGAATTAGAGGATTAGGATGAACTAGACAAGAAAAATCATGGGAGATGTTGTCAACAATGAGCTATAGTGGTTAGCCATGAAAGGTGGAAGATGATGGTTTTCGATTTTATGGGAGATGAGGGTTCGGATTTTTGGGAGATGAAGACTGAAAACGAAACCTAGATGGAGGACTTTGCCTAGACCAAGCATGCCTCCTCTCTTCACATTCCAGACCAAACACACCTGCCTCCACGTACCTCCACTTCTGCTCAGCCCACACATACTTGGCGTTTTTCTTCTTCTTTTCCCAAACAACATGCACTCTCTTCCCGTTCCTTTGTAGCTGGATGTGACAATTTATTTTGTTAGTTTCTGGTCCACCTCTCCTGCTCACTCTAAAACACTCATAGACCTCCACTTCTCTCCACACTGCCGTTTCTTCTTACCATGTAAGCACCTCACATTTCTCTTCACGCTGTCGTTTCTTCCTTGCTATCTCAATGTTGTCGTTTTTGGTCATGTGATGCTTGCACTTATGCTTCTCTTCTCCATCTATTTTAATGTCTTGGATCACTACTTCTTAATCTTTTGAACTCTAATTTCTCCAATTACCCTACAATAAAAATTACAAATAAAGTAGCATCAATTGTCCAAAATCAATTTATCACAGTTAAACACAAATTAAATGTAAGGTACAATAATTCAAATATTAATCAAATAATTCCATAAAGACCAATTATACCAACAAAAACTCATCCAATTGATAAGAAAAAATATATAAATAAATGAGTTTGTCAACTCCCCCATAATTAGCCTTTTGCACTCCTAGGAAAATTATCAATAAAGAGAAATCCAAGCAAACATATAATTGACAAGGAAAGAATATGCAATAAACTCAAACAACCTCTAACCCTAATCAACCAACAGTCATGGAATGCTTCGGTGCAAGGAAACTAACACAAAAGATATAACAAGATAAATGGAGAAGAAACATAATAGATCTCTTAAAGGTATAAGTATCTCACTCATCTCTCAAATAGGATATTTTTCACTAAATCCACCTAGATTATCACCTACCATAAGCTTGCAAAGATTCTACTATCTCTACCACTAACATACCATAGATTCATGATCAAGGGGACTTTGTAGGGTTGTAATGTTAATGAAAGGATAATGAAGAGATGAAATGGAAATAATGACAAATGCAAATTCATGAGTGTTAAGAAGCAACTCAAAATGAGAAGAAGTGCAGCCATCAAATGAACACCAATGTGCAATTATCAACTTTAAAGACCCAATCTTTAGTCTTTATTCCACCAAGTGATACCTTATTTCAAATTTTATTCTTTTGGGTCAAATTATCGGTGCTTTGTTTTTTTTATTTTTTCTTTTCTTATATTTTCTTTTCTTGTTTTTCTTTTTTTTAAGAAGATAAAGATAGCAAAATCAATTGTTTACTTTTAATCATGAAAAAAATAATGTAGCTCATGCAATCCATTTGTTCAAAAACAATGGAATGAATGAAAGTGAAGGGCTCAAAGTGGTAAGCAAAGATCAATTAAATAGGCTTGTATTTGGGTAAAAGGGTTTAGAAATGAATGCTCCTATCATGCTCACAAATCTAGGTATTAATGCATCTTTGAAAAAGAATCTATACAAGTTATGAAGGCTAACCAAGCTAGGTAGAAATCACACAAGATGAGAAAGAAAAGTAAGGCTAAAAAATCCTTCCAACAAAGCTTTTCTAAGATATTTTCTCCCTAAAATCAAACTATATAACAAGGTTAGTAACACTACATCAAAAGCATTCCACTATGCTAATCAAATAAGAATAAAAATTACTCGATTCAAAATGCATTCAAACATTGACATGTCAATGTTTACATGCATAAGCAACAACGATTTAAAATCAAAAACAAGGATTTCAAAAGTCAAGTCAGAAGGTGGGAATTACAGTAGCAAATCATTCTCAAGAGAAAAAACCAATTAATTTAGCTCAATCAAACAAACATTGCCTAATGAAAAGTCAATAAAATGATAATCCAAGTAGCGGCAAACAATTCAGCAAAAGCAATTCCTCCCCTATAGGGATGGCAGTGGGTTTTCAACCCTATTAATATCTGCACTACCTGACCCAAAAAATGGATATGGAGGCTAAAAAATGGATTTTAAATGGATGCTGAAAAATGGATGTGGATATAGATTTGGATATGGGTCTAGTGACAACCCGAGCCGATGGTTACTTATACCCTACCTATTTTTTATTAACTCTATTTTTTATTTTTTCTTAAATATTTATAGTTAAATATAATAAAATATTAATATTTTCTGAGAAGAAACAACTTTAAAATCACCACTTTACTCTTTAGTCCTCACCTTTTTCATCATATTTTATTTTCTTATAGGATGATAATAATGCAAATAATATGGAGATAGAGTTTTGAATGTTGTGGAGTTCACGCAAAGAAAATTTGAAGCTTTGGATATTTTAGTCTTTGTTCCAGTTCTTGATTGTGAAAAATATATGTTGTCTTTGCACTAGGCATTATGATTTTTATTATTATAATTTTATGGTTTTTTAAGACATACAAATCAAAATCTTGACTTATTATTATTAAAGTAATTTTGATTTAGAGTATTTGCATAAATATGATCTTTATATTTTATATTTAGAAGTTATATTTTTGTGTGCTATATAACCTGATGGATATCCAAAAACCTGAACAATCCAATGGATTTGGATATTGGTAGTAAATCGTAAAAACTGATAGATGTGGTTTTGGATATGGGTTGAGTCATAAAAACTGAATATGGATATGGGTAGAGTAATACCCAAATTGAACCCTACCTATTTCCATCCCTACTCCCCCACACTTAGTCAATACATTGGCCTCAATGTAAGAAAAACAAGTGTAGGAGAAATGGCAAGAGCAAGGGGAAACTAACTATTAAAAACTAAATGTAATAGACAACTACAACTATTTCCTACCAAAAAAATTACCTCCCCACACTTATTTCAAACTATCTCAGTAGACAGATATCACTATCGATAGAATAGAAAATAAAGGAGAAAGGTGGAAGGGAACAATCGTGGGATTAAGGGTTCTTTGATTCTTATGGTAGTGCTTCAGCAGATGACCATTGGCTTTTGAAACGTGATCAGTTTCTTCATCCCCCAGCTTTATCGTACCAAATGAATGCTCCTTGGTAACTTTAAAGGGGCCCTCCCATTTGGTGAGGAACTTCTCGAGCATCAACTTTAACCGAGCCTTGAACTTTAGAACTTTGTCACCTTCATAGAATTCTTTCCTCAAAATTTGTTTGTCACGAATAATTTTCAACTTGTCTTTATATATTCTGGCGTTATCATAAGATTCAAGTCTCATCTCTTCAAGCGCTTAGAGTTGCATTGTCTGGTTTTAAAGTGAAGATTCAAGGTCTACATTACTTGCCTTGATCACCCGATAAGATTTGTGCTCAATCTCTATAAGTAGATGGCAAGACTTGCCATAGAGCAACTGATAAGAAGTCATGCCTATAAGGATCTTGTAGGCAGGCATAAGCTCACAGCGCCTCCCTGAGCCTTTCACTCCAATCTTATCGGGATGGTTTCACAATCTTTTCTAGTCTACACTTCACTTCCCGATTGGAGACTTCAATCAACCCATTTGCCTGAGGATGGTAAGGAGTGACTAGCTTGTGATTAACTACATATTTAGTAAGTAAAGACTTGATAGTCCTCTTGTAGAAATGTGTTCCTTGGTCACTGGCGATTGCTCTTCGAATGTTATACTTACAAAGATATGAGCATGTAAAAATTTGGTAACAGTAGAAGCATCATCTTTCCTAGTTGGCATTGCCTTTACTCACCTAGACATATAATCTACTACAAGTAATATATATGAAAAGCCAAATGATTGAGGAAAGGGGCCCATAAAATCCATGCCCTAGACATAAAAAATTTCATAAAAATACATAGGTCTTAGAGGCATTTCATGCTTTTTACCTAGACTCTCGAATCTCTGGCACTTATCACATGACTTGCAAAAAGTATAAGCATTTTTAAATAAGGTAGGCCAGTAAAACCCACACTCTAAAACCTTTTTTGTGGTCCTATTAGCACTAAAATACCCCCGTAAGATAAAAAAATGTGCAAAGGTAAGGAAAGAGTGGATCTTATTATTAGGAACACATCGTCTGATGATCTGGTCGTTGTATTGCTTCCAAAGAATTAGAGCATCCCAGGTATAGTATCTTGCCTCCCTCTTCAGCTTATCAACCTAAAACTTAGACATAAAAGGAGGCTCAAGATTAGAGACAATGTAATTAACAATATTAGAGTACCAAGGCTCCTGAACCGCTAAGGAAAAAAGTGCAAAATCATTAAAAGAATCAACAGTAAGATCAGAAGAGTCAACTCCCTCAGTGCCTTCAGGTAATCGACTAAGATAGTCAGCCACATGATTCTCAGCTCCAACGCTGTCTCTGATTTTAATATCAAACTCCTGTAGCAACAAAGCCCATCTCAGTATTCTTCTTTTGGACTAGGCCTTCTTGAACAAGTACTGCACCGCTGCATGATTTGTAAAAACAACCACTCAAGAGTTTATTAGATATTGTCTAAACTTATCTATAGCAAGGATTATAGCAAAAAGTTCATTCTCGATAGTGGTATAGTTGACTTGAGCGGAGTCAAGTGCCTTGGAGGCATGAGCTATCACTCTAGATTGCTTTTCCTCTCTCTGATCAAGCATAGCACCAATTGGAAAATTAGAAGCATCACAAGATAACTCAAAGGGTAAATCCTAATTAGGCGCAGTTAAAATAGGAGGTGAAACAAGCAAGGATTTCAAAGTGTTGAAGGCATGTCTACATTTATAATCAAAGTAAAAATCAATATCTTTTTTTCAACAATGTAGAAAGGGGTAAAGCAATTGCACTAAAATCTTTTACAAAGCACTAACAAAACCTCGCATTTCTTAAGAAAGACCTTAATTCTTTTAGACAGGTAGGATAAGGAAGTGAAGAAATGATTTCAATCTTGGCTCTATCAACCTCAATCCCCTTTTGGGAGAGGCGATGACCTAACACTATGCCACTATCTACCATAAAATGACATTTCTTATAATTCAACACGAATCTCTTTTGAATACATCTACCAAGAACACGTTCAAGACTAAATAAGCAATCATCAAAGTTATCACCATAAACGGTGAAGTCATCCATAAAAACCTCCATCGCTCCAATAAATCATAGAAGATCGCCATCATACACCTTTGAAAGGTTCCTAGAGTATTACACAATCCAAATGGCATCCTTGGATAAGCATAGGTACCAAAGAGGCATGTAAAAGTAGTCTTATCTTGGTAGACAGGTGCAATCGACACTTGGAAATAACCCGAAAAGCCATCCAAGAAACAATAGTGAAATTTCCTAGATATTCTTTCTAGCATTTAATCAATGAAACGTATAGGAAAATGATCCTTCCTAGTTGCTTCGTTATACTTCCTATAGTCTATGCACATTCCCCAAACATTTTGAACTCTTGATGGAATAAGTTCATCAGTCTCATTTCTCACTACTGTGATACCGCTCTTTGTCAATACTACCTGTATCAAGCTCACGCACTCACTGTCTGATATGACATATGATCCCCTCACTCAATAACTTAGATACCTCCTTCTTCATCACATCATAAATAAAAGGATTTGACCTCTTCGGTGGCTGCTTAACTGGTTTGGACTCTTCAGCTAAAAGGATCTTATGTGTGCAAACTAAGGGAACAATTCCTAGTATGTCCTTTAAAGACCAACCTATAGCCCTCCTATATCTTTTCAACACAGAAACTAATCTCTCTTCTTCAGAACTACTCAAAGAATTGGAAATAATAACAGGTAATTTATAATCATCAGCAAGAAAGACATATTTTAAGTCAGGGGGAAGGGGTTTCAATTCTAAATCAGGGGTTGCATAATAGAAGGAACCAGCTTTTGTATAACAAATGCATTAAGTGTGAGTGGTACGTCCATGTGGCTTAGGGAAGAGGATATAAGCTCAGTGTAGTGTATATGTCCTCCACCTCCCGATTCAATGCCACCATCATATGACCTAGATATAGTAGAATTAGGGTCAGTCTGATCAATAGAAAAAGAAGGTAAATCAGAAGTGAGAGTGGTATTAGAAGGGGTTAGAGTAGTAGCAGGATCACTACTATCCTCATATAATATTCCAACACCACTTAAAAGAGAAACCACATTCGTAGCTTGTATAATAGCTTCTTTATCATCAGTTCCTGCAAAATCAAGAAATATACCTTCCTCAAAGCTATTGAGTGCAGAATCAACAGTAATATCAAAACAAAAGGATGCATCAAAATTTTGTGGAATGGAAAGCCACCTATCTATTTCTAAATAATAGACACATGACACATCACCCTTAAATGCACAAAAATCAGAAGAATAGGGTGAGGATAAACAAGCAAGTGCATCATGATGATTCCCACTCATACTATACCAGTCAGGCTCATACACATCAGTCTCATGCAAATCTTCCAAATCATTATCATGACATTTAATCAAACTAACACCCAAGTAAAAAAATATTCATAACTATGGCTCATAGCTTCTTAAAAAATAAATTGCACTTCTTGATCCCCAATTCCTATAGTGATAAGGCCCTTCTTCATGTTAATTATAGTCTCAGTATTCAAAAGATGACCTACCTAGAATCAAGGTACTCTTAAAAGGAAGCTCATTAGTCATATGTAGGACGTAAAAGTCAGCTGGGAAAACAAGACCTTTGACTTGCACAAGGATATCCTTTAGAATGCCTTTAGGGTATCTCATTGTCCTATCAGCTAGACCAAGCACTACACTAGCGTTTTTCAAAGTTTCAATACCCAAGGTCTTATAAACAAAGGTCGACATGACATTAATTACTGCACCTAAGTCAAGTAGGGCATGAGAAACATTAACTTTATCTATGGTACAGAGGATAGTGTAAGAACCTAGGTCTTTGAATTTAATAGGCAACTGTGGCTTAAACAAGGTACTAACACTCAACCCTAGTTGAATTCTCTCACTATGCCTATACTTTCTCTTATTTGTATATAGGTCTTTGAAGAACTTAGCACACTTAGGCATCTTTTTAATCAATTCAAGCAATGACACATTCACCTCAAGTTTGCTAAACATTTCAAAACAATTCGTCATTGTCTCTTGTCAATAATCTTTTTATTAACTAAGTAAGAATTTGGAAAGGTAAGTCACAAATGTTTACATCATCACCTTTCGATTCGGAAGGTGATCCTTCCTCTATTGGTCTCTTCATGATAGTTGCTACCTTTTCATCATTTTGCACCACTGATTGTTTTCGAAACTTCTCCACGAACATCTTTTCTTATAGGCTTTCAGATAAAATAGAAGCTTTCTTTGAAACTTGGGAGGTTTCTTAAGTAGTGTTAGTAGGAGTAGACTCAACTTCTATTTCCTTATTAACCAGTTCTTCATCCTTTTCATTCTCTTTGAAATTCACTTTCTTAGCACCAATTTTCTTACCACTTCTCATTGTGATTGCATTCAAAGATTTAGGATTTATCATTGTGTTGGAGGGTATAAAACCACTGCTCTTTTGCTTGTTATTCACTCAAGTTGTTGGAGATTTGAGTAATAAAAGTATTCAAGTTCTCATGCTTAGTCTCTATTTGCTCTAACTTAGAGAACACATTTTGTAGACATGAGTCCAACTTCTTCCCCATAACATTCAACTTAGCATCGATTTGTGTCTTCTTATGATCTAATCTTAAATTAATCCTAGCAATAACCTTCATGATCATAGCAAATTCATCACCCTTAGCAAAAGAAAATGATGTCCCTTAATTAGACACCATTTGATTGGAAGAATTTCCTTGAGTGTTGCCTTGATCCCTACCCCATCTAAAATTAGGGTGATCTCTCCAACCTGGATTAAAGGTTTTGGAGTAGGGATCCCTCTTTTGATATTGGCCATTCATATTTTGGTAAAGGGAATAAACTTCTTCATATCTAGCTCAATTATTGGAGGCATGCATCATGGACCCACAGTACTCACAACCAGCTACTATAGCTTAGGAATGACCCACTGCTGGACCTCGCTTTCGGAGCCCAGCATTTGGAGACATTTAATGGTAGAAACTTATTGCAAATTTTTTTAAAACAATAACGCATATGCGAAAAATCGATAATCAAAATCGACCCGATTTATTTAAAACAATTTCAGTCACAAAGATGCAAACACTATTGAACACATTAGAGTTTTAGTAAACACTTGGGCCCATTACAGAACACAAAGCTTGTTTTCAAAACATGTTTACATTTCAAAAACCACCCCTTTTGGTTTAATACAAATACAAAATACAAACATACACATGATACAATTTAATGCTTATGCTTAAAATGATTCTAGATTACAAAATTTCCTGAACTAACTTCATTTACAAAAGTCTTCAACTATCTTGAAGTTTCAATGCCTTGCAAGGATCGCTAATCTTCTCTTTCTGCACCTGAAGAGGGAAGCGTGGGTTAGCTACACAGCTCAGTGGCTAATATATTTATAGCCATTGGCAATTGACCAAAGTCAAC